>OX030952.1:120922374-121159874 GCA_943735915.1 Pherbina coryleti | reverse complement strand
CACTAAAAATTGTTAAATTTCACGCTAGTTGGTTGCACCGGCGCATTTTTGCATGCATGTGCGCAGTTTTGGTTGAGCTGTTAAAAATCTCCTTATGTGACTATCTAAATGGTAGATAGGTTGCTACTAGGTTGCTTGGGATCACAGTTGCTATTGCCTTTTGTATACATTGACAATGACAAATTGTTCAGTAAACTTTAAGAGCTGCTTTTAATAAATTTTTTTTTAGTTGCTTAAAATTGATACAAAAAAATCATTCCAATTTTTTCCTTTTTCGTCTGTAGGTCATCACATTTGCAGGATCTTATAACAAAAAAAAAAAAAACAAAAAAAAATTTTCAACATTTTCCTTTGAATTGAAAACCTTGCCTTTGTTGATATTTTGCATTGGTTCAATAAAGCATTGGTTGGAATTTTGAATCGCCTTTACTCGGGTCGAAATCTCGAACTATCTTTTAAGACATGTTTTGTTTTAACCCATTAGTGCGCAGCGACCTTTAAAAAGGACGGCACGAAAAACTTAAATAATTAAATTTTCTTAAGCTTAGTTATTCCCGAAATATATGTAAGTGACCTACGTTAAATACAGGGTTTACATAATTTCAAACTGAAAATGGCCATTACTGTTCAAATATTATTGCGGGCATGTGACCACCGTGATTGACTAGGTTGTGGCACCTTCTGGAAGTTCAATTTTCGACCACTTTTTCAAGAATTTCTGCCCTTATCGCAATAATGGTTGACAATGTTGTCTTCGAAGTCGTCCATAGTTGCTGGTTTTTTCGCATAAACCAATAACTTTATGTATCCCTAGAGAAAATTATCCGAAGGCGTTGAATTGCACAATCTTGGTGACCAATTGACTGAAGTAACGCGTTCGCTAAATGTGTCCTTCAGCAAGTCAATTGCTGACGAGTTGTATGGCATGTGGCTCCGTACAGTGGGTTGAAATCCCAAAAAATGGAGATTAATTAACCTAGAAGTCAGAGGGAATTTTTTCATTTTGTTTTAGTTGGATTGGATATAAATGAAAAAAAAAAATTCAGTCCGTCCGTCCGTCTGTCCGTCTTTCGACAGGATTAAAGTCGTAATTTTGAAGTAATCGTCATGAAATTCGATATTTAAGCTTATTTCTAAAATAAAAAGATTAAGTTCGGAAATGAGACAAATCGGATGAAAACCACTCCTACCTCCCACACAAAGTGACTTTATTTTACGAGTTAAATCTCTTAAAAACCCAAAAATAATAAAGAAATGCTTTGAAATTTTGCACGTAAGTTTTTCTCTTCAATATTAATCCTAACTATGAAATTCGGCAAAATCAGATAAAAACCACGCCTACTTCCCATACAAAATGACGTCATCTAAATAGTAAAACTTTCATAAATTCCTCAAAAATTAATCAAATATAAATACTTTTAATGGTTAAAATGTATTCTGAATTTGAGATTCGGAGAAGTTGGAACGCCTATCGTCCATACAAAGTGACGTCATCAATAAAATAAAAATTCAAAACTTCGGCCCAGTCTATTATTGAAGTGACTATTATCACGATTTATGTAATAAAAATGATTCGCGCAAAAACGCGCAACTTTTTATTGCTGAATATGGAAGCTTAGATATTCAAGTTTAATACAAAATTTTCATTTCTACATGATGTTACGGCATTCCTATTTAAAACTCCACATATATTTCGAAAATAGCGCAGATTTTAATATGTTTAAAAATTTGTTTTTAAATATATCTACACAATTATTTTTAAACATTTCTTTTTAAACCACGCTTAGATACCTGAAGTTGAAGGTGCTATAATAAAAATATCACTTTTGACGTACGAAAAAAAAAATTTTCATTTTTGAACTATGACAAATTTTAATTTGTTAAACTGTTCACGAAAAAACCAACAATTTCTCAACTTTTAGGCTATGCAGCAGAAAAATTTACAACATATAACATTGAAATTTTCAGTAATGATGTACAATTTTCTGCTCTTTAATCGAGCAATAAAATTTTTCAAAAAAACAAATTTACATTTTTCAATTAATCTCCACTTTTTTCGATTTCAACCATCTGTGCGCCGTCCTGTTCTAAAAACATATCTTCAATAGGCAACCCATTCAATTGGAACACGCAATAACAGGCAATTATGGCTCTATAACGCTCTCGGTTCACAGTATAGCTCTCGTTGGCTTCATTTTTTAAGATGTAAGAACAAGTTATTCCACTGGCCCATAAATCGCACCAAACAATGAATTTTTGTGGATATAACAAAGCCTCGGCAACCTCTTGATAATTCCTCTACACTAAGGTGTGCTTTGGTTCGAAATGGATTGATAGATTAGTGGGAAGGAAAAGGAAATCCAGTGAAAAATGTGTAGAAAGTGTAGGACCCTTGTCAGGCCAGCATTCGAAATGTTCCGATTTCGAAAGCATTCGAAATCGCATCAAGCGCACTACCAGTAGACTACCTAGGCCGCCTAGTTTAATATGGATTGAATCATTCATGATACGTATTTATCTCATAGATTGCTGTACAGGCAAAATGGTAGATTTTGAACAAAAAGAGTCACTCTTCAAACAGCTGATGACAACTTGTAACGCTACTTTCACTATCCAATGTATGAAAGTTTATGCCTAGTTTAAGTTCTCTGATTTAATGATATACAACTTATGTTAATTTTTAATTTTGTTTTTTATATTTTTCGTTCCAGGTATGTAATGATCTTCATCTTCCTGTTGGCCTGTTTATTACTCTCGTAAGTGCAAAAGAAAAAAAAAAACAAACCATAAACTTCTGTTGCTAAACAAAATGTTGATTTAAAATTCAAAGGCAAAACAAACAAAAAAAAAATTCTCACTTTAATGCCCTTTTAATGTCTTAACTTTTATCTCTTACTGACGTCTTAAGCGTTCACTTAACCGCGAGAGATTTCAACATGCACTCTGTCTTAACTCTTAAGTAAAACTTTTTGTTAGTTCTTACGAGGCTCCTTTTTATGCTTGGAATTCCATAGAGTCTAATAAACTATTATATGTTTAAAAGTTAAAAGAGCTCCCTTACAAACAGCCATGTAAAATAGACAGAAATAAGAAGAAGAAGCGGAGTAAAACAAAAACTTGATTCCAGCATACAAATATAAACAGTATAAATGTAAGAATAAAGATGATACACACACACACACATACAAACACACTCTACATCTACACTAAAAGACTTAAGCGTCTGGGCGCACAATTTTAGCCCACAACTAATTTAAAATTGCTCCCAAAAGCTAACATCAAATTCGAGCAATTTCACTTTAAATATGAAACTTAGGACATAAATTTACACAATCGCATATATACACGTACACACCCACACACACACATATTTACTCACACGCATGAGCGAATACATTCTAAGGGAAACAAAACAATTCGTTCTACTATACATAGAACACAACCAACCAAGCAAACAAGTGAAATTTTGCGCAACTGGTGAAAGTGTTGAAATTTTACAAAATGTATAATATTTACAGTTACTTTCGCTGCTTCATGCATAGCGACTACTAACATACATTAAGTGCATCATATATTCTCAGAGGGTCCTTTTGTTCACAAAGCACAAACACACACATACACCCACACAGTCATTTACACAATGCTAGCTTGTAGACTGGATGTGAGCTAGGCAGTCATATTTATGTTAAAAGGCGCGAATTACGAGCATTACTTAGATTAGAATTCAGCAGAATTGAGTCAAAGTGGCATTGAATAAAATTGCAAAATAGTAGCGAATAGAATAGAAAAGGCTTAAGAAATAAAATTTTAACCATAAAAACCAATGAACAAAATGTAATAAATTTCCTCTCCTAAGGATTGAACTACAACACAAAATAAAAGCAACAAAATCTATTAGAGACAGGCATTAAAAGCTTTTTCCGCTTCACAGCTGACAACACATGTTTCACAAACATGCAAACACATAAAACACATTTCTGCTACATAACATACATGATAAAATTTAAAGTAGAAATGTTAAATAAATTTATTTCAGAAAATAAAATTTTAGTTATTTACATACAATAGTTTTGGTTGTTTCTGAAAAATGTAAAATATAATTAAATTTATTACCGTTAAGAAATAAATAAAGACAACAAATTGTTCAGAAAAGACAAAATATAAAAAAAAAATAATAACTAAAAGAAGTGAAAACTGAACAATAAATGAAGTTGTCAAGAACTTTCTTCTGTAAATTACTGTGTTAGTACGGAAAATGTAAAATTTTCAGTAAATAAATATAAGCTTTTGGCCGTGCAATTTATAAAAGCTTTACTAGTTTGATGACTTAATTTTGAATGGGAAGTAAGCGTTGTTTTCATTCTAATTCTTCCAATTCCAAACTGACCAAGTGGATAAAAGATCAAAGCTTATGTGTACAAAACTTTAACATAAGCCAGAAATCTCATTATCTTAATAATTTTTCCCTGTTAAAAGACGACATTAAGTAATAAGCGCTTTGAAAAGTCTTTTTAAATAAGGCTGATCCTTAATTCCGGTGCATTTTGTAATGTAATAATAGATGAAAGAAAATAAAAATACTCGTTAAAACACCCCATAGGTTCCAAAAGTATGAAAAATGCAATGTAGACTAATTGAATGAAAAGTTCATCATTTTCAAAAAAACAAAAAAAAAAAGCTTTAGAAAAATATTAGAAATCTAAGTGCTTCCTTAGTGTCTTAGAATAAACATTAAGAATTCAGTATTACAAAGAAACAACAACCATTCAAAATTCGAAAAATCGATATAACAAAAATTATTTTGGGATTTCAAAGTTTTGAGATTTTAATTTTTAATTACTCTCCACTCCAAAAATATCTGTGAAAATCAAAGTGATAACACCACATTTGTTGATCCGTCTTGAAAAAAAAAAAAGAGTTGGCTGTGCCGTGGACACACCCGTAGGTTTTGACGTGACGAAGTTTCTTGTTGTTGTTGTTAATGTTAATGTTGATGTTTGTGTTGATGTTGATGTTGATGTTGATGTTGATGTTGATGTTTATGTTGATGTTGATGTTGATGTTGATGTTGATGTTGATGTTGATGTTGATGTTGATGTTGATGTTGATGTTGATGTTGATGTTGACGTTGATGTTGATGTTGATGTTGATGTTGATGTTGATGTTGATGTTGATGTTGATGTTGATGTTGATGTTGATGTTGATGTTGATGTTGATGTTGATGTTGATGTTGATGTTGATGTTGATGTTGATGTTGATGTTGATGTTGATGTTGATGTTGATGTTGATGTTGATGTTGATGTTGATGTTGATGTTGATGTTGATGTTGATGTTGATGTTGATGTTGATGTTGATGTTGATGTTGATGTTGATGTTGATGTTGATGTTGATGTTGATGTTGATGTTGATGTTGATGTTGATGTTGATGTTGATGTTGATGTTGATGTTGATGTTGATGTTGATGTTGATGTTGATGTTGATGTTGATGTTATTGTTGATGTTGATGTTGATGTTGATGTTGATGTTGATGTTGATGTTGATGTCAATGTTGATGTTGGTGTTGGTGTTAGTGTTGGTGTTGGTGTTGGTGTTGATGTTGATGTTGGTATTGGTGTTGGTGTTGGTGTTGGTGTTGGTGTTGGTGTTGGTGTTGGTGTTGGTGTTGGTGTTGGTGTTGGTGTTGGTGTTGGTGTTGGTGTTGGTGTTGGTGTTGGTGTTGGTGTTGGTGTTGGTGTTGGTGTTGGTGTTGGTGTTGGTTGTTGGTGTGGTGTTGGTGTTGGTGTTGGAGTTGTTGGATTTGGAGTTGGTGCTTTTCGTTTAGCGTTTTTTTTGCTTCCCCATTGGTTGTGCTCTAATTTCAATTAATCCAGCAAAAGTGATGCCTATGCTTCACATTTCACCTTCGTTTTCGTTCCTTAAAATTTACCGTTGCACCAGTAGTCACAGAGTTAAAAATCCATGCAACGTTTTTTCATGGCTGTAGCATTTTTCCTGCATTATGTAATTGCATCCCTGAAATCATGACAACCAAATTTTTTTGTAATTTAGTTGTGAAGCGTAATAACACATCCCTGCTGTCGTAAAACAAAATTTACCGTAACACTCCTTCTGAGTGAGTAATAATTCCATGCAACGATATTACATTTCTGTTACACAAGCTACTATATTCACGACCTGACGATGCCGGATTTTTTTTTTATTTCTGTCGTAAGGCCATTTGTAAAACCTTTTTTTCCTTTTTAAATTTTTATCGTAGGTTATATACTCATTGAGTAAAAATTCAATGCAACGCCGCTGCATGAATGTTGCGTTATCGATCTTTGAGCAACTCTCTCAGTGTCCCCATGATGTCAGAAATTTTTTGTTTAATTTTGTTGTGAGGGCTTACAGTAGGTCTTTATTGGCGTATCGTATTTTTAATCCTAGCACTAATACTCAGTTAGTAATAATTCCATGTAACACATTTTCAGTTGTGTTGCTTAAACAGTTCCCCCTGCGACCCGATGATGTTTTGAATTTTTGTTTTGTTTTTATAATGAAGTCAAAGAATTAACCTTTACGGTCATTTAATTTTTTTAATCATAGCTCTTATACTCAGCGAGTAACAATTCAATGCCACGCAGATACATTTTTAAAAAATTCATTTTTCAACTTTTTTGGAAATTTGATCTGTACAACGTAACTCCGTCATGTCAAAAAAATAAATTGGTCATTTCAGCCCTTGAGAGGATTTTGTCTGAGCTTTTTAAGATTTCTCATCTTTAAGATGAGAAAAGATTTTCTTTGCCAGATTTTCGTACCAGTGACCTCGCGGTTCATAAAATTTGAATCGAATGCTCCAAGCACATTAACCCAATAGAGACGATGATGCCATATGGTATCACTAAGCATGATACCAAAAACTAACGGTATCACAAATCTGTGTGCATTTTTTTAAAGCAGTGGTGATCAACGCAAGGTTCAAACAACAACAACAAAGAGAGCTTTCCGAGTGCACAGCTTTACACTGAAACAAGAAGTTGCTAAAAGCTCTCTCAACATTTGGTGCAAGGAACTTTGTCGAGTGTTAGATTTTCAATATAATCATTTCTTTTTCATTTTTGTGTCTATTTTCTGCTATTTTAACATAGAAAACATCAAGCAAAAATGTATTAATGCTTTTCCTGAAACATTGCAATATATTCACGTATATTCATAAATAAAACAGAGAGCAACACCCTCACCACATGAACGTTCAAAGCATACTGACTTGAAATTTAAAGCACAGCAGAAAAAACAAACTTTTACGCAGTGTACAAACACAGCGAGCCGATTGCTACTTCGTGTGCAAAAGCTCAACAACACACAATGGCCGCGGGCTATGGGAAACCCAAGAATGATAGAAACCATGATACAATTATACAAGGTAGGAGTGACAGTTCTTTCGTCTTACGCCAACTGTCAAGAATAGTATAAATTAGAGAACGAAAAAAGAAAAAAAGAAAATAGAAAACAAAATATACAGGCAAATGACAGTCGATGTAAGGTACTGATGAGAAAAAAGCAAGTTGTCACTCCTACCTTGTATAATTGTATCATGGATAGAAACCAGATTACGCGTTCCGCAAATGAGAGAGAGAGAGAGAGCCTGACGTCACAAGCGATAATGTCAGACTTTGGAATAATTTTACTTCCACACCCATGCCTAAATATTTTTTTTCTTATTTTTATAATATGTAATACATATTATGTATATGGACCTCCTAAACCTATTGGTGCAATAAAATTTTGTCGGTCTTGAATGGTTTAGGAGATAAAAATCTTGAAAATTTAAATAATTGATATTTTTCGTTTACGAAAATTTTAATTTTTTTTATGCAGAAGCGTAAATATTTTTACTTTACTTTTTTGAAAGAATTTATTTTCAATTTCGTCAACTTGCCTAAGAGATCGCACATTTGCATACGTTTTTGTCAAGTAAAAGTACTGTGTGACGTCATGCACTCAGTTGAGAAAGAGAGCATTAGAAAATGGTACTGCGGAACGCGTTATCTGGTTTCTATCATTCTTGTGGGAAACCATGTAGTGAGCACCACTGTTTTAAAGCAACACATTTGTTGTAAAGAGAAAAGTTGTATGCGTCTTTTCTTTTATCAGTTTGTTATCACATGTCGCCAGAACAGAAGCTGAAAATCACGTGTTTGTGAACGTGTTTGGCCACGGCCACCGTAAAAGAGGAAAATATGAATTGCTCTTAAAAATAGTTTCGTTACAATTAAATTTTTCTAAATTTGAAAAATTAAATTAATATGAAAAAAAAGTTATAGTTGTTTTTGGGCTTTGGCCGTATCAAAGAAAAAACAATAGTTGAATTTTCTTTTTTATCTTTTATTCTATCCAATATTTCGACTTAAATTTTAAGTCTTCTTCAGGGACTTTTTTTCAACATATGAAAAAAAAATTGAATTAAGAAAATTATCTTAATTTCTCGAAATTTCTCTCAAATTTTAAAAAATAATGGGAAATTTGCTTTTTAATTGGCATATTCTAGTTTTTGTTGAAAACCTTGATACCTTTTGTTGAAAACCTCCACGACTTATTAATTTTTAACTAAAAAAAGGTTGTGTTTGAAAAAGTTTTGAAAAACATACTTTTTTTTTACTTCCTGTCACGAAACATATTTATTTTCCACTCCCCACCAATACAAAAAAAAAAATCCTGGCTACGGCTCTGATTCTTGTTTTGATTTCTCTATTAACACTCAAATGATCTTGTGGCAATTATGACACCCTAAAGGAATGATTTAAAAAATTTTTCCCCCTTCCTGCTCAGCGCACCAATTCTTAAATTGAATTTAAGAAAAATTAATTAATTTTGTATTTACATTTTTAGTTTGCTCAAAAGAGCAAACTTGTTTCTTCACAATATTACCCCTTTATTTTGTATCAATGACCTTAAAAGAAAAAAAGGAGGTCTGTTAGAGACTGAAATAACGACATATCATTCTTAATGATCAGATAGTAAATTCCAAAGCTAGAAAGAAAAATATCAAAGGGCGACCTCTACATTCGGCAAAAAAAAAAAATGCTTTTTGGTCAAACAATTTTTTTCTTTTTTTTAATTTTTCAGTGCATATTTTATAAAAATAATACAATATGACAAAAAATTTAAAAATTTTCCCTACGTTTTGAAAACAAAATAAACAAAAATAATAAATTGTTGTTTTAATATTTCTAGGGGAAATGGCGAAAAATTTCTTTAGTTAAAGTTTAATGATTTTTTTTACGGGCTTTCCATTTCTGAAATCAAAATGGTACCATAAGATGGTACAAATTGAGGTCCGGCGGGTCAGTACTATAAGGGGTCAACTGAGGTCAATGAGTCCTAGAAACAAAAAATAGGTCTCTCTGAGACAAAAAGAAAGACATAGCATTCTTTAGATCGGACAGTAAATATCAAAGTTATAAAGAAATATGTCGATGCACGTAGGGGTCGCATCGAAAAATCGGTCAAAAAAATGTCAATAATGCTTTTGATTAGCTGGTGTGAAAATTTTTTTTCACATTTATTTATTTTTTCGAGATTTAATTATTTAAATTTATTTTTTGATTTTTCGAGATGGTCTAATGTACATTTATTCCTGTATGCTACATGTTAGAAATATTACTTTGTATATTTCTATAGAACTCGCGCCTGAGGGATGATAAAAATTTGCAAAATATTGGAATCATCCAAGTTCAGTTTCGTGGTTTTTGAAAATGAGCTCAGCGATAGTGATGACATGGATTACAAGCTAAAAGTGGAACTCTATGCAAACGTTTTGGAAGATATTGGAAAGTGTTTTGAGAATATTGATGACAAAAGTGACTATAATTGACCCTCTGAGTATCTTGGCAGAAGCAAGGCAAACAAATAGGCACACAATACCTTCCACCATCAACAAAAAACAAAAAAAAATGTCAATAGCCCATACCGAAAATATTATATGTGGATGTACTGGCATGACCGTCTTTGCTGCAAATAGAATTTCTGAGTTTAATGACTCTTTCAGTGCTTCTTTCCCAGTCGCCATAAGAAAGAATATAATTAATTTCATCAATTTTAAGGAGCAAAGGATGTTTGAAGAAAGCTTCGTTCGCTTGGATGGGACTTGATGCATTCTGGGAATTCAAGCTTCTGATAGGGAAAGAAAAAATACAAACTTGAAAAGCAAAATTAAATTCAAACAAAAACAATTTCGGGGTATATTGGTCACATGGTTAAGGTTTAACATCTTGTCGAACGAAAACCATGGGCGGTCAATTTTGAGATCAGTATGTCTCTCGGTTTAGAGAAAATAGAGAGTTGCGTCGATAACATATATGTGGAGATAAATAAGCCTTCACCGATAAGAGATGTTTATGAAAATTATGTCGAGAATTTGAAATTTATATATATGGGGCGTTCTGTATTAAGGGGGAAATATACCCGAAAAAAATGGTAATGTTTGTGCATTTTTTTAAGGAAACCTAAGGGATATTTTGAAGTGAAGTTTTTTATACCTTAAAATATACACATTCAAGAGTATGATAAGTATTGTTTTACTAAAAAAAATTTTATATTATGGTGCATACAGCATTTTTTGTAAAACGCTCTGAAAATGCGGTGACCAAGATTGCTCCTCCTAAATTCAACTGAAACAGAAAAATGAAAAATATTATGAAATTAAATACTTAAAACTCGTACTTGTCGTAGACGATTTTAAAAATATTGATTTTTCACAAAATGGTGGATTTTCGAATGTAAAATTAACGTCATTATTTTGCCTATAAAAAATAAACAAAGCTACGAAAAAAAATCCTCTGACAAGTACGAGATTATTATGTGTACAATAAATCTGCAAAAAAATCAAAACGATCGGTTCACAGAGTTTTGAGAAATCTTGGTCACCGACTTTAAAAAAACATGGCTTCGAGAAAAACGCGTTTGAAAATAAGGGCCAGCACTGCGCGCTCTAGAAGGCGGTTCATTGACTAGGCTATAACTTTGTTATTTTTTAAGATATCGACTTGAAATTTTCACCAAATATTCTTGAGGCTTATAGCTTTAAGAAAATATAAATTTTTTTGAAAAAAAATTCTGGGTATATTACCCCCCTTAAATGAAAATATAAGCACAAATTAAAAAAACAAAAATGAATAGATTTTTGAGTTTGGCAATTTTTTGCAAAATTCAAAAATATCAGATATGTTTTTGTTTTAATTTGTACTTATATTTTGAAAAATTCAAGCACTTTTTGTTTCGAAATTTTTTTCCCTTAAGTGCCACATTTTTTAATAATAAATCGTTTAAGTGTGAGCATGTGAATATTTTTTGGACCCACTTTTGCTGATAAGAGTTAACCTTTTAGAAGAATTTACACTTTACAAAATATTTTTAGGTAAATAACAAGATTCTATCATTAAATAGAAAAAAACTAACCTTAGCCAATTTTTTGAACATTTCCTTTTTTCGCGTAGTCATCTTTGTCCAAAAAAGTAACCAAAATACCTCTAAATTATAAAAAATTTCAAGAGAAAATTTTAAACCGTCGTGGAAATGTTTATCTCAAAAATAAGACGTTAAGGGGGGGAGGGGGTGGCCGATTTGATAAAGAACACCCCATACATATATATATTCCACATGCGCTAACTGTCACAGTTAACGAGTAGCTCATCCTTGTTCTTGGAAGGTGCTGCTTGAATGCATACCATTTACCCAGCAAACCCGGGAAGAATCGCATCAAAGCGTGGGTACCTAAGAATGCTGAAAGGGTGTTTTGTTTGAATTTTCAAATATATCTGAACAAAGAAAACAAAAATGCTCCTTCAGAAAAAAATCAAGGAAAGCGAGTTGTTATGGACATTATCTTGTTCGAAACATAACAACACCCAATTTTTTTTATATCTCAGGACTTGACGTTGGTTCTGTTTACCCTCCAAATATTGACCTAAAGACTTTTGCTTCGTGCATTACACTCAACGTGCCCTTGTGCAAGCGACATGATCAAACAACAACAGTTAAAATGACTTTCTGCAGAAACCTCATTTAATGAATAGACTTTTTTTTTAATTTTCCAATAAAACTTAATAAAGTTTACCCCAGACAGTTTTTGACCCGTAGGAAAACAAGAGTGATGTTTTTCTAGGAACTTGTACGTGTTAAATGTTTTTCATGATTATATTTATTTTTCAAGGTTTTTTTATTGGACTGAAAATAAAATATTAATAGGTTTGTTGGTTTAACCTCAAAAAAAAAAAATCAAAAAAAAAAAAAAACACGTGGATCCACACGAGATCTATGAAACACCATTGCAAGACCGAAAAATGACTATTTGGGGCGGCATTTACGGCGCCAAAACCATCCTTGGCTAGTTTTTCTACAGAGAAGGCGAAACAGTCCATGGGAATCGATATCGATAATGTTAGGTTATTATTTCTGCCTACGAATGTGTGCAAAAGGTCCGGACAGTTATTGGTTTTAACAAGACGGTGCGCCATGTCACACTGCAAACCCCTCTGGACTTCTTATTGTGAGGTTATTTGAAAAGCAAAGTGTACGCCAGCAAGCCACATGCCATTGGCGAACATTTTCAGGATGTTTTTGATAGATCACGACAGAGTCATGACAATGTCATTATATAAGCTGAAGGTCACTAAATAACAACAATAACAATAAATATCAACTTGTACAACAGGTTGCCATTATTTTCTAAGAAACTTCCTAAAATCAACAAAAAGTTACAAACGATTATTTCAGCTGAAGTTTTTTTATATAACAAAAAAAATAAATAAAAAATAAATAAAAAAAAAAAACAAACAAAAAAGTATTTTTTACTACATAAAGCGGCTTCCCTTCTTGACAAAAAGAAGCCATAAAAATATATTATAGTTTCATTCAGAAAAAAAACTAATTTTGACACAGCATAAAATTAAATTTCACTCTCATACTTACTTGCATCCTTAAATATCTCTGTTTATTTTTTTTTTATATAAATTGCGTAGAACCATCTGTTCATGGCCAACATAACCATTCCATACAACAATTTACGCGTATCCTGCAGTGAATATGGAAGGGCAACAGGATAACAGGAGAAACAAAAAACAAGAAAAAAAAACTAGTGGCAAAATTACAAATAGTTATTTGCACTTTATTTATCACTAGGGTCTGCGAGGACAGATGTAATGATAAAGTTCATTATTTATGCATGATTCTCTTTTATCTGACTCTCTGCTGGAAGCATCTAACTATGTGTGGGTGGAAATTTAAATGCGTGTGCCTTGCTGTGCGGTAACACAACTGCTTAATTTATGTACATACATAAAAATACAAGCTAAGCAAATACTTTAGCCAACACAATGAAAAAAAGGGTAAAAAAAAAGGAAAAACTTAACCCTTCTGATGTGCAAGTGGCTAAATTGGGAAATATAAAAATAAAACAAAATGTAACTTTGCTGGTCAGCAAAGGTCCGAAAGCAATGGGCAACATAATACTTTTAATATGCTCTAAATATTGAGATTCTTTTTCGACCTTGAACGACTTGAAAGCTGAAAGAGATTTTAGCGAATATGTGTATGGAATAGAATTTAACATCAAAAATAGCTCCTTAGCAACATCTTAAATTGAAAACAGTCGCAGTTTTCAAAATAGTTGGTTTTGAAAATATTTCGCCATGATTTTCAACATTTACCATTTGAATTTGTTATTCTGGAGAGTTTTTTGCTTTCTTTCTTTATTTTTCTGTAATTAAAACAAAATTCCCAGCAACAGGTTAAAAAAAATTGTTATGAGCTGCCAAGCTCATTTATTTTAACTTTCAAAAAATAGTTTTACTTTGGACACAAGTTATGTTCCTAAAGATAAACAACCCTCATTATTATTGATGTTGTTCTCAATTCTTATTTCTGTTTTTGCTCTAGTGATGTTTTTATTACTTACTCGAGTGTAATGGCTTGTTAATGTATGTTAAATATGCCATTTAGATAGATCAGTTAAGATATCCTTGTGTAGATTTCACTTTGTATCTACTATTTGCCAACTGGTGCTTTTTTAAGAGTTTCTATGTATCTTTAAAAGTTTCAATAAAAAGCTTAAATAATTCTTGCTTAAAAAATATAATTTTGGTATTTTGTGATTTTTATTTGCTTATATCAGTTGTCAAAAAAACACATGTGTTTAGTGTTTTTTGACAAATTACCATGCCAAAGGACTCACACCGGAGCAACGCACACTGGCATTATCGTTCCATAATTTTTCAAAATTGAAGATGGAGCCAACGTTACTGTCAATGGTGAGCGCTTCAGGCAAAATATTCGTGATTTTTTGGTTCCCCATGTCATTATCAATCGTTTAAGTTCTAAATGGTTTCTGCAGGGCGGATCAACAAGCCATACCAAGTCTGAAACCATCATTTTATTTGAACGAACTTTTCGTGACCGAATCATATCAAGAAATGGGTCTGTCAATTGGCCATCTAAGTCATGTGATTTGACTCCGTTAGACTACTTAATTTTTGTGAGGGTAAATAAAGTCATTAGACTATGTATGCTGATAAATAATAAACTAGCTACAACTGACCAGTTGGAAACTAACAACCGGCGTATTATTGGCGAGATTAGGCCAGCTGTGGCTTGGAAAAAGTCGTACAAAATTGGACCGACAGAATGGTTTTCATAAGATGCAGTCGCAGTGGTCATATGCCTGAAATTGTGTTCAAACACTAACTGTCATATTATTTTCGAACTAAGCCAAAATATTGGTCGTTTCATTAATTATTCTGTGTTTTATTTGAAAGAGAATTTCTATAAATCTAAAAAAAAACACTTTTTATATAAAAAAGAAGCAAACAAGTTATTGTATTGGTGTTTGAATCAATGTGTTACTTTTAACAAGTGATGGCGTTGGTGCTACCTTTTTTCGTTGTTCCTTCTAACCAAATATTCCCCGTAAAACAGATGTAACTAGGCGTCAGTTTCAGGTTATAAGATTTGCTTAAAGCGTTACTAATAAAATTTTTTTCTTTTTGGAACATTAAAACTTAATGTCGGATAAATTGTTTTTCCATCGTAGCCTGTTTTAAAAGTGATTATTTACGTTCGGAAGACAAAAAAAAAAACGGTAAAAAAAGTGGAGAAATGGAGGTTTTGGACTCAAACATTTAAAAAATGGTTAGAGTCCAATTTCTAATTTGAGTCCAGAATCCAATAAAAAAATTGGAAGTCGATTTGTCAACGGTAGGAAAGAGTCTTAAGGCTGTGGTTCATGGTTAATTATGCAAGAAAATTGAGACCCATACGAATTGAAATCGAGAAACGTTTTGCTTCTGCTTCAATGGGAGAAATTCAAGAAATTATGAATGAATATTATTATGACAATGACAATATCAGAAAAAACATCGGATAATCCCGACCAATCATCCATACCCACGGCGAAACCAAATTTGCATAGATTCCGGCTCATGCTCTGTATTTGGTGCGATCAGTTGGGAGTGGTGCCTTATGAGCTGCTCAAACCCGCCGAACCATCACGGGAGAAGGCTGTCGACTGCAAATAATGAACTTGAGAAGTGCATTCGAAGAAAAATTCTCGGTCATTTTGAATGAAACGATAAAGTGATTTTTTTAGCACAATAAAGCTCCTTCTCACGTTGCAAAACTTGTCAAAACATACTTGGAAACGCTCCGTTGGAAAGTCCTACACCACTCACTGTGTTAACCAGGTATTACTCCTTCTGATGACTACTTGCTTCAAGCGATGCCTCACTGAATCTTAACCCGTTTTGCCTCTAAGTTGCATAGATTATAATATTTTTCGTTAATGTATTTGACATGGTGAAGCTTGGAAAACAATTTGGGAAGAGACATATATCTAGATTTTCGAGGATTTTTTTTTTAAACTCTTTAATTTTTTTTTTCTGGAAAGCTTATTGAGAGAACTGACAAAATACTACTTATGCGATGGCATACGAGTCTGTACCAGAGATCTGCATGAATGAATTCATTTGCTGTTTCAAGTTCCTTTAATTTTTCAACTCCCTGCAAGTCGAGGCAGGCAAACAACAAGTTTGCGCGAATCATAGGCAGCAAAAATCAAGTCACCAAATGTAAGAGACTTGAAATGTAGGAAAATAGCAATTATTTTGTCTTTTATTTTCAAGTCTGTTTACGAAGTTCGTGGAATTAACTTCGTGTCGTCAGTTCAAACTTCGTTTCTCGAGTTGATAAAGCAGTTTCACTTTAAAGCAGTATCGACCACGCGTGTGTACTACGCGGCCTACACTGCTTTAAAGCATTGGATAGAAATCTGTTTATTTTTTTTTTGTTGTTGTTGTTGTTTGTTTTTAATTTTTGTCACTTTCTATAGAAAAGTATAAGAAGACGCTCGTTTACGCCGCTCGTCGACGCTACTACTTCAGCGCAGTCGCATAGACTTGAAAACAGACTTGAAAAGTAAAAAGCTTGATTTTTTCTACCAATTAATGTAGGGTAGAAACAAAATAGAATCAATTCTGACTTACATATGATTCGTTTTTCAGAAGCAAGTCTTGGCTTGTAGGGTAGTTTATACAAGTCAAGTCGAAACTTGATTTTTTTAAGTTACTTGATTTTCAATTGACTTGTTGCAGATCTCTGGTGTGTACTTTAAAGGGGCTTCTAAGTGATACAATTGCTTATCGTACAGCAGTTGGCAGTTCCAACCATTCAACCGTCCAATTTTGCAACCAACTCGTCGCATGCTTTCATGCAAATAATAAAATAATCGCACACAACCATCAAATAGCAACCGATATTGGTACAACCATTGCATCGTGTAGAAGCCCCTTAAGATCCTGTAGCAAAAATTTCAGAATGCAACACGACGGATCTCAAAATAGCCACCTTTTCCACGTAATTGTGGACTATTTTGCAATAAAGTTGAAAATGTTACAAAAAATGAGTTTTGTGTCAAAAATTGTTCACTCAGAGGTTCTCGAGATCGCTGATTAAGTGTCCGAGGTCAGAATTGCTCTATTGCAAAATATAAGATGGCGATTCAAGCAATTTGAAAAATTTTGTTTTTCCTGCTGGATGTGCTTACACGACGGTTTTCGGAGACGCTGTTTACGAATGTTGGATTTTGAAAAATTTGCTACCGGACCTTAAAATATACACCCACATGCCACAGAATAAAAAATAGTTTCTGTCACTTTTAAATAAAGCTTTTCAATGTGAAACTCAAAGTTTCTTTTCCAAAAAGAATTATAAGAAATTAAAAAAAAAAAATCCAAAAATTTGGTACATTTTGTCAATAAAACTGCAATTTTGGAAAATGGTGCACTCGAATTATAAAAATGATCACGAAATCTCCAAGAGCACCCTCGAAACAGACGTCACTTCATATTTTTTTTTTCAATGGATTACCCTCCAAATACAATGACGAAAAAGGTGAAAATCAATGTCACTTTGAGCAAATTGGGTTAAGGGCTCCAGTCCCTTTTCGACGTGGTATGAGGCTCCTGTCCCAAAGATAAGAAGATGTTGTTGTTAAAGATAGGCCACACATTGATGATACTATATGTTTATTGAAAATCATTTGATATAAATGACCTTTATTCATGAAGAATGGTCAAAACGAAATAGTTCCAATAAAATAAGCTACTTTTGACAAATAATTGATCTAAACCAAAGTGGAATTATATGTGTCTGAAAAGAAATATGTTTTTTTTTCTTCATTTTGCATTGCTGAGCAAATTTTAGCTTGGTACAAATCAAAAATGTACTTACTGAACGGTCTTTTTTATAAAGAAAGTGCCACAACATAGTTTCAGTAAATAAGCTACTTTTGACAAATAATTGATCCAAACCAATGTAGAACTATGCGTGTGTAAAAAAAATTCGTTTTTTTTTACATTTCTGAGAAAATTATTGTTTTACACAGATCGGAAATTTACTTACTGAACGATATTTTTTATACTATGAAGTTACTATGAAGAATACTATGAAGTTATTTCAATAAAATAAGCTACTTTGAGCAAATAATTGATCCAAACCAAAGTGGAATTGTACGTGTTTAAAAACAAATTTTTTATTTTTTATTTTAATTTCTGAGCAAATGATTTATTGTTTGGTACATGTCAAAAATGTACTTACTGAACGGTCTTTTTTATAAAGAAAGTGGCACAACATAGTTTCAGTAAATAAGCTACTTTTGACAAGTAATTGATCTAAACCAAAGTGGAATTATACGTGTTGGAAAGCAAATTTTTTTATTTTTTATTTTAAATTTTTGAGCAAATTATTGCTTGGTACGGATAAAAAATTTACTTACTGAACGGTCTATTTTTATAAAGAAAGTGCCACAACATAGTTTCAGTAAAATAAGCTACTTTCGACAAATAATTGTTCTAAACCAAAGTGGAATTATAAGTGTCTGAAAACAAATTTGTCTTTTTTTTTTAAATTTTGGATTGCTGAGCAAATTATTGCTGGTAAAAATCAAGAATTTACTACAAATTTTTCAACATCTCAGCAAACTATTGCAAAAACGATATTTTTCTTTATCCTAAATAGGTGAGGAAGTGATTTTGAATGAAAACAAACTTTTCGTAACTCACGTCGTGCTTAAAAAATTGCTAAAATCGATTAAGCAAGACAATTGCTTGGTTCAAAGAGGATAGAGCTTGTTAGATTATTTCTAAAAATTGTACAATTGTAAAATCTATAAAATTTTTCGATTATTTCTGTTACAATTATTTAAAAAGACCAATACAGCTGCTCTGGCTGGTCAGTGGTACTTTTTCCTCTGCTTTTCTATGTCATTTTTTAGTTTTAAATATACCTAGTATATATTGATCCGTTCTCTATATTCCTTGACCAAGCGTGACCTAACACACTACTGACTGTATGCACTATAATAACACAAAATATAAAGTAAGCATCAACACAGCTTGCATGCCGCTGGTAATTTGCCAAGGTTGCTGGCAACACTAAGTTTGCCACACATGCAAAGCAATTAAAATCTTGGCCATTTATTTTTATGATGTTCTCTTCAAAGCTGGTGAGCAACAAACAATAAAGGCTACAACTAAAATCTTAACTCTTCAAAGCTTTAACTGGAATCCTTTTGTAATCTTGGCTACATTTTAAATCCTTCTAGATTTTTATTATGCCACATAATTTAGACGCATGACTTTCATTCCTTGAATACTTGATGCTATTTTGAGCTTAACCAAGACCGAAGTTCCTTAAGCTTTTAAGCTTTGCTATCATTTTGTTGTGTTATGCTTAAGCAGTTGAGACAACCAAAGCTTAGGTAAGAAAAGAGATAAGATAGAGTTGAGTTGAGTTGAGTAGAGTTGCTGAAAAGTAAACATGTCCTGCCTGTCTGCCTGAGGTATGCCTGCTACGGATGTTTCACACTAAACATTTAACTGTAACAACTTGTTTAAGAAACTTTTACGAGTATGTTATTAAGTTTAAACTGTGTGCTTTAAGGCAAAAATTTAAATTTGCAGCCACACTTCAAAGGAGGAAGACATTGAAACTCTCATTCCTTCCGAACCTGAAAATTGCTTCTTAATGTTGAGCGTACAATATGTACGAGTTGTTGTATTTGGTTAAATTAGTTTTCGGTAAGTGGTAAGGGTTGATGTGGTTGAGTGTGGTGTGGTTGTGGCTGCCGTGCCTGGTGTTTAAATGGTTAGCAAAGTTTTAATGAAAAGCATTTCATTAGTCAAGGCAACAGCTTGTTTGGTTTATTTTGATTATCTTTTTTGGGCTGCTGACTTATAGCTAAATTTCTGTTTTTTCTTTACTGTTTTTATTTTCTAATGTTCTAATGTTCTAATGACGTCAATTTTATGTTTTTTTTATTTGACAGCTAAACTAAATATCTAGTCGATGTTTCTAGCTATTTGTCAGTCTGATAGGAAATCTTTTAATTTTGACAGTGTGTTTAAAAAGGAAGCCCAAGATTTGGATGTGGGCGAGACCTAATCTTGGGAGAGCTAGATTCGACAGAGCGGTGTAAATGGGGATTTTAACGTTAAAAATACATTTTACAACCATTCAATCTTAAATATCTAATGATGCAGTTTTATAAAAATATTTCACTTATAAAACTTCACTGAAGAATTTCACGGAAGCCTTGAACACTGCTTCTTCAAAAAGCTTCATTTTGTATAGGAAAAAATGAACCATAGTTGTTTAAATTTGTACGGGTAACAAGAAAGATGATTGATTGTGATTAAAAGTTTAAATTAGTGGTGTTCACACGTATACTACTTCAATTTTCAACTTTTGTACTTGTGTTAGTAGCTCTCTCACTCTCTGCACTGACAAAAATTGTTGTGCAGGTATTAAGCAAGAATTGTTTTATAATTATCATTGTCATCATCATTATCTTTATCAGTGTCATTATCATTATCACTTTCATTATCATTGTCACTTTTATAATCATTATTATTATTATAATTCTGCAAATAACGCATTTGCATACGGCTCAAACATTTCGTGCAGTGCAAAACACACAACCAAGCGGCGCAAACATTCTTGCTTGACGTTTCAGCACCAACTGATTGAGAGAACTTCGTGCATTCGATCGTGTACATGTTTCGATTCTGGAATAAAGCTTTCGAGTCTCACCACGCGTGGTACTACGTGAACATCACTGGTTTAAATTTAATTTTATTTCAAATTGCGTCGTGTTTTCTACTAGTTCAATTATTTCTTTTAATCATCGATATATTAGAAAAGTTTTTTAATATTTTTTATTTCTTTCAAAACTGAAAGCAAAAATTTCTTATCCTTTAAATTAGGGGTAGGCACAATTCTAACACGTGCTGCGACTGCGTGTAAGCAGCGAGCAAGCAGCGTGCGAAATCAATTGCATGATGAATTTGGGGGTGAATCCAGTGTTGCCAGATTGAGGTAAATTTACCTAATTGAGGTAATTTTTGACTCAGTTTTTGGGCAGAGGTAAAAAAGGTAATTTTTGACGAAAAGTGGTAAATTTTGCGGAAATAATAATTTTTTTAGACTAGTTAATTTTTTCGACTTATTGGCAGTACTGTTACCTCACTGAAGATTCTCACAAGTAGTTTAATATTCTTGTGAATCATCCTATGTAACAAAAAAAAATCTGAATTATCCATCCTTAGTTGCTAAACAAAGATCCCTTTTACGTTGGTCAATAATTGAAAGCAATTTTTCGAGTTTGTAGGCCAATTGCGGCGAATTGGCTGAGAAGGGGGAAAAAATTGACGGTACGCTTGTGTTGTATCGTCTACTTTTTGGGTTCAAAAGAGAACCAATGTAAAAGGGGTAAAAACAACAAGTGAATTAAATTCAAAAATAGCGAAACAAAATAGTTTATACACGTCAAGAGTTGACGGTTCGCTTGTTGATGAGAGATAAATATATGTATACTAACAAAAAAATTATAACGGTTGTTAATCATTTAAAAATTTTTTATTTAATTTTTTATTTTGGGAAAAGGTAAATTTTCTCCGAAAGTGGTAAATTTTTTCCGAAATAGTGGTAAATTCCAGTTCGTCTCTCTGGCAACACTGGGTGAATCGGATTGCGCAATGGAAAATCCTCTCTGTAATCCTCTCACAATATGCAATCACAAGAGCGCACTTGAGATTGCGTTAGTGCAGAAAAATATGTATTCATTCCACGTACAGAACGATCAAAGCTTTAGTGTTCAAGCGAACGTCAAGCAGGCAAAATCTACGCTGGCCTGTTCCTTGAATAGATGACGTAAAGTTGTACACTGTACAAAATTTTATGCATGCAAAATGTTTGATGCTTTTGCATCAAACTGTTTAATTTTTTTATTGCAGTAGTTTTTTGTTTATAAATTTTTTTCAAAATACGACTATTTATAAATCATCGACCCTGATGTCAGATTAAATTTTTGTTTTTTATTTTTTGTTAAAATCTTTCAAGATCTATGGCCCAAAATACACTGTAGTGCTCAGTCTGCGTGAAACCGGGTTTCTATGGCAAGGGAGGTGAGTCAGCGGACGTGAAGTGCGTGAAATTTCACTCACCGAAAAAGCTGTAGTGACGATTGACTGACACGCACACATAAGTCAAGTCGTCATATTTTATTTAGGGCTTCACAAAATTTACCACACTAATACAATCAAACACAGTTCATGTACACGAAATAAAACTGGTTTCACGCAGACTGATCAGTGCAGTGTGTTTTTGAATGATTGACTGCTCACGCAGACTGAGCACTACAGTGTATTTTGGGCCTATAACAATTCCTTTGTTTTAAAAAATCAAATCTAACATTGTATGACATTTTTTGGTTTTTTTTTTTATTTTGTGAGGCTGTAATATCGCAGGCGATATGAATCCTCACAAAATTATAACATAAATATGTAAATGAATATGTATATGAATACGTACATGAATATAAATATGAATATTGAATGAATTCCATACATAATGGTCGCTTAATCATTTCATTTAGCAACATTTATGCAGCTACACAAGGCAACATCAACATGAAACCCGCAACACGCAATCTGCAACATCAACATGAAACCCGCAACACGCACTCTGCAACATCAACATGAAACCCGCAACACGCACTCTGCAACATGCGTCTGGCAACAGACATTACGAAGAAGAAGCACACAAGCAACACAAGCCGCTGCACATGCGCAATGAGGTCAGTCTGCGGAGTCGTGTGTTGTACGCAAGGTCTCATCTGACTAGTAGTTTAGCATACCCGAGAAGCGTTGTACACTTCGAGGCGTTATAAAATACCGTATTTAGTTTATTTTTAATATACCCGAGAAGCGTTGTACACTTCGAGGCGTTAGAAAATACCGTATCTAGTTTATCTTCAGTATACCCGAGAAGCGTTGTACACTTCGAGGCGTTAGAAAATACCGTATCTAGTTTATCTTTAGAATACCCGAGAAGCGTTGTACACTTCGAGGCGTTAGAAAATACCGTATCTAGCGTATCTTTAATATACCCGAGAAGCGTTTTACACTTCGAGGCGTTAGAAAATATCGTATTTAGTTTATCTGGAGCATACCCGAGAAGCGTTGTACACTTCAAGGTGTTAGAAAATAGATATAAATCACTACCCAAAGAGGGTAATACCCTTCTGGGAGTTTATTTTAAGAATAGCTTTAATCTTGAATTAATAAATGAAATAATTTACTCAAAATTAAACCCAAATCTCTTTTTTTGTAAGAACCTTCGGACCAACCGCTGGGTATAACCCAGCACTTAGGTAACCGAACAGAGGGTTCGTTACAATTTTCATTTTCATTTATCATTTTCCCATGAACCCATCGCCGTCCCATTATAAAATTTTGCGCACTTTTAGCCGACATATACAAACAATAATTTAAAATGGAGTGTTTTCAGCTTTTTACATGTCCGTTTGCTTATCTGTATTTCACTTTAACCATCTGTCAGTGTGTTTAATTTTTATAATCCGTCCACTACATATTTATTTCATTTCGCAGTATAAATCGGAGCAAAGAAAAAAATCTCTAATACCTATTAGATTTCTGCTAAAACCACTTAAGCACTACTTTGTTTTCAGTGTACTTTATAGAAACCGTAAGAGCAAGAGCATGCTGTTGTGAAAAGTAAGTGTTGCATATCTAGCATATTAAGAAGATTGCTTATTAAAAGGGAGTTTTCTTTTTTTTTTAATTACTACCAGCAGCTATAAAATCGCTTTGCAAAAACAACTTCTTGGCATATTTATAAGGGTTTCGCAAGAGCATGCAACAATTATAATTCTACATCTGCCTCCTAACATATTTTTAACTAATACTTTTTTAGAACTGAATCACGATAATAAATTTATACTTTAATTTTGCGCGTAACTACTTAAAAGCAAGTGTTGGACGTAAAACGTTATTGAGATATAAACATGATTAAATTTAAAATATTAAATAGTAAAATTATAAAACGCCCTTTTTTATATAAATGGCATGCAACATTGATTATGAACTGCTCTGAGCGCAATGAGCACAATTCTATATAATAATCTATATTACGCTCTATATCATTTGTGCATGTCCCTCGTTTCCTTTACCATCGAATTTATGAAGCAATGCTGTCGCCCGTGAAACAAGCAGCGTGCAACCAAACTACACTTACGGGCAAAATGCCCATACGTGTAACTTTGCCCACCCCTACTTTAAATAATCTTATTTCTTAAGAAACTTCTTAAATTGCTTCCCTTCAGATTATCGGGCATAAATGTTGTCGCCTTCATTACAAATTTCAACAAATGAAAAACTTTTCACAACTTTCCCCCCTCCTCTTGTCAACAGTTCTACGAAAATTCTATCAAACAATGAAAGTAGACAAAATAATAAACTTCCTTCAAGTGCCATAGACAGATTAAGCTAATTCGATTTCAAAGACTTAAAAAAGTCTAACATCCAGACATCCGCACCCATATTACGTTCAGCATTCGCACTAATATCCCTTCTCGCTGGCTGCTACGAACTTGATTTCAAATTTGCTATTCAAACGGCTTGCTGTGTACTTTACACTACTCAAGGACACCCACAAACCATTTGATTTTTCGTTTCTTTTTTTCCATGTAATATGATGACAACAGCGCCGTCGTCATCTCGCTTTCTTGTTGTTGTCGTATATACGGAATGTCCTCGCAACCATGCAAATTCATCAAAACAAAACGCTAGCAAAATTCGAGTCATGGCACTCAACGCGTAGGCTAGCTTCACGCACGGCTTCTGCTGAGACAATGAAAAATTTCATTAGTGTTGGTGAGTGGCTTCCGTTTCCTGTCGAAAGCAGGGTGCGAAGAAAATTACAACAACATCGAATTGCTTGGCAATGCAACAGTTAGCAGCTGTACAGATAAAGTTGGCAATTATTTTGCGTAACCAAGAAGAACAGCAACAACAACGTGCGCTATGCTTATCGTACGGAACGTCGTTTGCTCCATTGTCGTCCTTGTGAATGTAATGTTTGGTAATGCGATTGTTGTTATTGTTGTTGTTGTTGTTACTGTTGTTATTGTTGTTATTGCTGTTGCTGTTGTTGTTACACTGACGTTCAATTGCCAACATTTTCCAAGCACTTTGTTGAATTCCTGATATTTACTCTACTACCACCAGCGGCTATCTATCTTTCGCCAGTTCCAGAGAGACCCGCAACAGATACACCAACACTTCACCTCCACTCAACTTAATCACAAAAGCACAGCTATTCTCTTCCCATTGCCTCTACTTTTGTTTCAGTTTCGGGTTGAGCTGTTCAGCTCATTGTTTCTTGCTTGACTCGTTACTCGATTAACAATGAAATGAATGGCTGCTGTGAGTAGCATTCAGAGCATTCAATGTCGCTGTGCTCGTCAACATGTTGATCAGTGGTGGCTGGACGTGACGACGATGGACTTGGCCATTTCAATTACATGATGGCAACTGCAATGAGACAATGTATACGAGCTCTGGTTAAATTGTAGAGGGTAGGTACTTTTTATAGTTATTTTTTAAACAGTAAATGACTGGATAACTTAATAATATAAGCATTGTGAACATTTCATTAAATTTACACATAAATTTGTGAATTTTTCATAGTTGAGGTCATTATAAAAAGTTCTCGGATCTTTGTATGGTTCGAAATTTGGAAACTGGAATCCGACCAAAGAACTCAGGTCACATTACATCCAAATAAAAATTAAAGTAATATTATAATAATAAATCATTCAGTAAATTAGCTAAGTTTCGATATAGCGGGGGCTTAACATGAAATTAAAAAAAAAAATAAAAATATTGAAAACAAAATTATTGAACTATTTTGAGTAATTGAAAAAGGTTTATAAAGACTCATTTTTCAAAGAATATCAAAACTACTTTGTAAAAAGTTATAAGATTTTCAAAATGGGAATTTTTTTTTTTTTTTTTTTTTAATGGTCACGAGAATAGAGGACTAATTCTCTATAAGACCTAAATAGCTTCTTGTATACTATCTATTGCGATGAAGAATTAAATAAGAAATATTTCTGCTTAGTACTTAATCTTTATTTAAACCCAGTTGTCCTTTGCTATTTATCTTAACAATTTCTGATGTTGACGGCGTCATCAAAGAATCTAAGTTTATTCTGTACGCTGATGATATGAAAATATATCGGCGCATACAAACCAGCACCGATTCTCGAAATCTTCAATACGATCTTTTCAGCTTTTCCACTTGGTGTCAAAAAAATCTTCTGGAACTCAACGTCATTAAATGTCAAGCTATTATATATCCTCGTAAGCGACTCCAATTCCCCCCGAAAACTTATTACATACTTGGCAAGCCAGTCCCCTCTATAAGCTATTTACGGGACTTATGTGATATTTGCGACAAGGAACTTAACTTTAGGTCTCACATTGACAATATCATTAGTATAGCCAGCTCTGCACTTGGTTTGGTCCAGAGAGTTTTCCAATCCCTACGTCACAAAATCTCTCTATCTAACCTTTCTGAGTCCCATACTCGAATATGCCAGGCCAGTTTGGTCTCCGACCTACAACACCCATTCAATCCGAATCGGATCGGCCGTTCAACGAAGATTTATTCGCTTCACATTTCGTAGTTTTCCCGGCTCTGATAGTTTCAACTTACTTCCTTATTCCGAAGTTGATTAACATGCAAACTATTGAAACCCGAAGGGAGTTTTCCGATGTAATCTTCATTCATCAAATAGTATGCGGAACCATTAACTGCCTAGGATTGCTCCAATTAATATCATTTAATACGCAACCTAGAGGTCTATACCTCTCTTCCACCTTAATGCAGAGTATCATTCTTCGACTATGAATGCAGAGAACCAATAAACAGGATGCTTCGTGTAACTAGAAATTTGATCAACGAATTCGATTTTCATCTCAGAAGATCTCGACTCCGAAATAACCTTCTTAAGGGGGACATATAGGTTACAAATTTAAAAAAAAAAATTGTTCGGGAATTTTTTTTCATAGAAAGAAAAAAGATATCGTTTTCAAATTTTGCACATATATTAACTAACATTTTTTTATATTTATATTTTTATATTTAAATAAAATTTTTTATAGGAAAAAATTAAAAAAAAAACAAATTATTTCTTGTTTAAATGGCCACCGCTTGAACTAGGATAATTTTTATCCGCCGAAGAAAAACAATATGGTGACCGATTTTGTAACCTCGAAAATCGATTTTTTTTTTCAAATGGCCGCCAGTTTGTTTTTTTTCATCGAATAAATATTATCCTAGTTCAGGCGGTGGCCACTAGAACAAAGGTTATTTTGTTTTTTTTTTATTTTTTCTTCCGATGTTCCAGACTGGTGATATCCTGCACACCGTCAATTTTTTGACATTTTTTTTAAAAAAATCAAATAACGTCAAAAACCGCTTTAAAAATTCTGAAAAAAATTCCCGAAAAAAATATTTTTTTTTATATTTGTAACCTATATGTCCCCTGAACTCCAACGCCACTTTCTACCCCTCTTTAATTTAATCTTACAACCAAGATATGGTACCTATATGGGTCAATTGCATACAAAAAGCTCTTTTTTTGTTCCCGATCTTTTAACTCTGTTTTTAGGTAAAAACAAAAAGAAAAAAAGAGCGTTGGCTGTGTCGTGGACACACCCGTAAGTTTTGACGTGACGGTGTTTCTTTATACTCCTATTTCATGTCCAAACTCTTGTTCTAATCCATGACCAAATTTTTGACTTAATCAAATATACCGAATCCCTTTCCTAGTTTAAAAAGGTGTGTCTTAGTTTTTGTCCTAATCCATATCCAAATTCATGTCATTGTCCTTTTCCAGTTTCATTGTGTTATTTTGTTGTTTGTGAGCAGTGAAATCGTAACTAACTAGATTTTTGTTGTTGTTGATATTGATGTTGATGTTGATGTTGATGTTGATGTTGGTGTTGATGTTGATGTTGATGTTGATGTTGATATTGATGTTGATGTTGATGTTGATGTTGATATTGATGTTGATGTTGATGTTGATGTTGATGTTGATGTTGATGTTGATGTTGATGTTGATGTTGATGTTGATGTTGATGTTGATGTTGATGTTGATGTTGATGTTGATGTTGATGTTGATGTTGATGTTGATGTTGATGTTGATGTTGATGTTGATGTTGATGTTGATGTTGATGTTGATGTTGATGTTGATGTTGATGTTGATGTTGATGTTGATGTTGATGTTGATGTTGATGTTGATGTTGATGTTGATGTTGATGTTGATGTTGATGTTGATGTTGATGTTGATGTTGATGTTGATGTTGATGTTGATGTTGATGTTGATGTTGATGTTGATGTTGATGTTGATGTTGATGTTGATGTTGATGTTGATGTTGATGTTGATGTTGATGTTGATGTTGATGTTGATGTTGATGTTGATGTTGATGTTGATGTTGATGTTGATGTTGATGTTGATGTTGGTGTTGGTGTTGGTGTTGGTGTTGGTGTTGGTGTTGGTGTTGGTGTTGGTGTTGGTGTTGGTATTGGTGTTGGAGATGTTGTTGGATTTGGAGTTGGTGCTTTTCGTTTAACTTTTTTTTTTGCTTCCCCATTGGTTGAGCTCTAATTTCAATTAATCCAGCAAAAGTGATGCATATGCGTCACATTAGGCGGTTCCCTGGGGGTTTTTGACACGCCGTAAAATTTTTTTTTTATTTTTGTCATATGCCCGAAGACCTCACCTTTGTTTTCGTTCCTTAAAATTTACCGTTGCACCAGTAGTCACAGAGTTAAAAATCCATGCAACGTTTTTTCATGGCTGTAGCATTTTTACTACATTATGTGATTGCATCCCTGAAATCATGACAACAAAATTTTTTTTGTAATTTAGTTGTGAAGCGTAATAACACATCCCTGCTGTCGTTAAATAAAATTTACTGTAGCACTCCTCCTGAGTGAGTAATAATTCAATGAAACGATATTACGTTTCTGTTACATAAGCTGCTATATTCACGACCTGACGACGCCGGAATTTTTTTTTTATTTTTGTCGTAAAGCCATGTATAAAAACTTTATTTTCCTTTTTACATTTTTATCGTAGGTTATATACTCATTGAGTAAAAATTCAATGCAACGCCGCTGAATGAATGTTGCGTTATCGATCTTTGAGCGGCTCTCTAAGCGTCCTTATGATGTCAGAAATTTTTTGTCTAATTTTGTTGTGAGGGCTTCCAATAGGCCTTTATTGGCGTATCGTATTTTTAATCCTAGCACTAATACTCAGCGAGTAATAATTCCATGTAACAAATTTTCAGTTGCGTTGCTTACGCAGCTCCCACTACGTCCCTATGCCGTATTAAATTTTTTTTTGTTTTTTTAATATAGCCAAAGAATTAACCTTTACGGTCATACTATTTTTTTAATCATAGCTCTTATATCCAGCGAGTAACAATTCAATGAAACGCAGATGAATTTTTAAAAAATTCATTTTTTAACTTTTTTGGAAACTAGAGGAGTATAACGTAACTTCGTCACGTCAAAAAACAAATAAAACATGAGAAAGTGATCACTGAAGAATATTTATTAGAGTGGAACGAAATGTATGGAAGCAAAAAATTTTCATGGGCTTCATATATTTTTGAAAATTACGCTTAAAAAAAGAAATTTCTGCATCTTTAGTTTTTTTCTGCGACATAACTTTTGACTGCGCCCAAGGGTTTATAGGTATATTCCATTGTCAGACTTTTTATTTTCTGAAATCCAAAAAATTTAAGAGCTAATTTTTTTGAGCCAAACCTCTTCATTTACTCATTAATAACAACTTGTCATGTATGCGCTAGAAGATGTTCAGGTTCAAAGATCACCGATATCGGTCATTTGCTTATATCTCCGCTCTGCTCAAAGTTAATATGAAATTTCTACTTTGCGTTATTCAAACATATCTAGTCGCATAGCGTGGAAACTGTTTGTTTCTTGTTAAACCTGTTAAGATCATTTTTGTAGAGAATTATCTGATCTACAATTTTGTTCTGAGAATATTTTCTGTCCTATAAAGAGGAGCGGAGATAAATATAAGCGAATGACCGATTTCGGTTATCTTTAATCCTGAATATCTTCAAGCGCATACATAGTATCATAGGCAACTCTTGACAAGTTATCATTTATGCGTTAATGAAGAGGTTTGCATTAAAAAATTAGGAACTAATTTTCAAACGAAATTTTGGATTAAAAAAAAAAAAAAAAAAAAGTCTGGTACGAAATATATAAACCCTCGTGCGCAAATATACGTTATATACGTTATATACGAAATATACGTTATGTCGCAGAAAAAAACTAAAGATGCAGAAATTAATTTTTTTACTCGTAGTTTTCAAAAATATATGAAGCCCATGAGGTTAAAAATTCGTTCCACTCTAATATTTATTGACAAAATATATTTTTCAGAATCCTAATATTGTTTGCATATTTGTTTTGAAGAATGTTATATTGCTCTCTCGTACTCGCTTAATACAAAAACATGTGTGAAAAAAAAGTTGAAAACAATGAAAAAATTTAGCAAATAATAACTGTTTTGTAATGATAGCATTTATTTCTTGTTGTTATTATCAAAACATTGTCATCGCGAATGTGGCTTTCGATTTACATTTAGTCCCCAAGCATTGTATTGAACGTCACTTTTTTTTACACTTCGTTAGTTTTAATTTAGGAGTGGTATAGATGACAAGTAAGTTATATTAAGGAAGTGCAGAGATTAGTTCTCATAAAATTCTAAAAATTTAGCAAATATTTCCAGAACTTTCTCCCAAGAAATAGAAATTTCTTATCAACTTAAGGAAGAAAGACTTAAAGATGATTACCGGAATTATAACTGGACTCTGCAAACTAAAGAAACACCTACAAAAAATGAATCTCGCTACTGATTCATTATGTAGATTATGCCTTGAGGATGAAGAAACCCCCAGACATATTCTCACTGAATGTCCAGCTCTTCTCCATATAAGAAAGAGAATCCTAAATAGCAAAATAGTCTCACAAGGACACTTTGCGATCCTCAACCTCGAAAACATACTATGTTTTCTAAAAAAAAACTAAAGCAAACGAGCTGCTTTAAGCAAAGAAAAGTTATGCCACAATAAGCATCACAGATGCCGCGGTGCCAGAGCTGAATTAGCTCGCCGCAAACATATCTATCTATCTACTCATAAAAATCACAAATTATGATTTAATTTCGTGTTTTTCTTAGATGAAGGCTTAAAATTTATACTTTTGAAAAATATTTAAAAAAAAAAGAAAATAGACATACTCATCAAGGACACAAATTGACGTAATTTTTGTTTTGAATTAAGGACTTATTCTCGAAAAGTTTCTGTTAGAATATTCGTAGTTAATTTGCAAAATTATATTTTCTAAACAGTAAATTTCTGAAGTTGTTGTTGTTTAAGTAATTCATCTTTTCTAAAGAACTTCATTCCTAAATGAAATTTTATTTCGAAACTGTAACAAATGTTCAGATCAAATCTTAAAAAAAACGAACTAATTAAAACTAATTTGTCGAGTTGTTTCCAACTTATTAAGGCAAACAAAGGCAAGCAGCAAAACAATTATCCAAGTACACAAGCTGCACACATACACACACACACACTTCCACATACACTCACATTAACGGCAACACAATGAAACACATTCACACACTTAAACAATAAAATTGTACAAGTTTCCTTAAAAGCTTTGCTTCAATTATGTCAACATACGGAGAACCACCAAAGCGGAACAAAGGAAAAAAAAAAATCAAAGCAGCTTTTGGGAAGCTCAGAACATATGGCAAGAACGAAGTGCAAAGGAATGACTTAGTAAACACTTCAGCACAGTAGCTCAAACAAGCATTGTATACATATGCCAACATAGCTTAATAGACACACACATACACAGACACACATGCTCATTCACTCACACATGTTTATTGAGCCATCAATGTTTGCAACAACTCCGTAAAGCAATCAAAATCAACTTGAGAGTCTTTCTTCTGCTGCTGTTGCTGCTGTTATATCCTGACACAGTCTCAAAAGCTTGTTTTATTTCTTCAGCTTTTTTCATTGCCAAGTAGAAACGAGTGTCCTAGCTATAACTTGAATGTGAGTGTTTCTGAGTGGAAGTGTGTTGGTGTATTTAATTTTCTGGCTGCACACTACAGTGCATTTTAATTTGATTTGTGCAAAGTGTGAATTCTTTTGAAAGTAAATAAAGAACAAAAATAAGTAAAACTAACACTATAGTTGAGATAAATAGAGCTCCAAGGACAAGGCACAGAAACAACAAAAATGATGTATGTAATTGAGAATATGTACGCACTTATACAATAAAGTGCTTTGTTGTAGTTGTCAGCTTAAAGTTATCAACTGCGACACACACATTGACAAGTTAAATAATGTTTTAGATCTGCACACATGGAAATAATATTTTAATATGGGAAATATAATAATCCTTGGAAAAATAAACGATTTTTGTTCCAAGGATATATATATTTGTCTTTTTTTTTAAATATTTTCTTTTGGTAGTAATTTGTTATTGTGTCATAGGCAAGTAACAATAAATTTAATGCTTCCCTGCAAACATTTTCTGAGTACCTCAAAAAAATGACTCTAAAAAGAGTATTTCTTATGCGTGTTTTATGAGTACGCAAAAAAAAAAAAGACTCATAAAGGAGTCTGTGATATGATTCTAAAATGATTGCTCAAAAATAAGACTCAAAAAATAGTATTTTTTATGCGTGTTTTATGAAAATAAAAAGACTCATACAGAAGTCTTTTATATGATTGTAAAACGATTGCTCAGAAATAAGACTCTAAATAGAGTATTTCTTAGGCGTGTTTTATGAGTACGCAATAAAAAGACTCATAAAGGAGTATTAAATATGATTCTAAAATGATTGCTCAAAAATAAGACTCGAAAAATAGTATTTTTTATGCGTGTTTTATGAGTACGCAATAAAAAGACTCATACAGAAGTTGTATATATGATTGTAAAATGACTTCAAATTTTTCTACTATTACTTTTTATTTGAAATGTTTAAAAAAAGATATTGTTGTCATTTTTTTTTTATTTTTCAACTATCAAATATTTTAAATGAATTTGAATCTAAAAATATATTTCAGTCTAAATGGATCATAATTACTTCTATGAGTTCTGAAAGAATCCTCAGTATGAGTCTTTAAAATTCCATTCCATGATTCTTAAATATGACTATCAAAAGTGTCTTAATTTTGAGTCCAAAAGACATTTACATATATGAGTTCTAAAAAAGTATTTATTTAAAGTCTTTATTATGAATCTTAAAAAAGTATTTAAAATGAGTCTTAAAATAGTCTTAATTTTGAGTCCAAAAAGACTAATTTATATGAGTTATAAAAGAGTCTTTATTATGAGTCTTTAAAGAGTCCTTAATATGAGTCTTAAAAGAGTATTTAAAATGAGTCTTAAAGGAGTCTTAATTTTGAGTCCAAAAAGACTAATTTATATGAATTCTAAAAGAGTCATTATTATGAGTCTTAAAAGAGTATTATATATGAGTCTTAAAAGAGTCTTAATTTTGAGTATTAAATGAGGCATAAAACAGTCATTATTATGAATAATATTTTGAGGCCCACAACCTACGAAAATGTACTCATAAAAGAGTCTTTTTTGAGCGCATTATGACGATAAACGCTCATTTATATGGGTCTTAAAAGACTCTTTTAAGAGTCATAATGTTTGCTGGGTTATGTTGAATGTAAGCAATCTTCATGTGTTGGTGAAAAAAAAAAAACTTCAATGCTTGACAAAATTTCTGTTGGCCGTGATTGGTTTTAGTTCTCTTTATTGACACCGAAGAAAATTCCTGTTCAAATATTTGGCCCCTAAAACTGGCAAAAGCCCTTTAAACACATTTTTCTTCACACCTTTTCCATGATTCTCTTTGTCTTTTCGCTTGAATTCAACTATTTCCATTCTTTTTTGACCTGCAATCTTAGCAAATCATGTCAACTGCATGTTTCTTTGCACACAAGCTAAAGTAGTCTTGTTTGGCTGGAATTCTTTAAATTTCAATTTCCGCCTAACAACACATCTCGAGTGTCCTCCTCATGTTAAGTCATGAATTACGGCATGTTACATGCTTTGAAAGTACATATAGGAATAGCATCTGAATTGATATGCACTGCATCGCCTTAGCGTAGGTTGCCAAGAACACTGAATGTCATGTTGCTGTTGATTTATTGTGTATCCAGCTATGGCAAATATTGCAAAAGATTTTGTTGTTCTACTCTGCACGTGTGTTAAAAAACAACATAGTTTTTGACCTTTTGTATACCTTGTACCACACTGCGTATGAGTAACCATAAATTATTATAATCAACAAAGATTTTTACAATATTTTATATGTTATCAACTGATGTACCCGGGGTTTCCCAGGGCACTATTTTCCAAATGCATAAACTTTGTATAAGGAGATGCGGAAATAAGAAAAGATGACATAAGAAAGACCACTAAGTTAATAACAATAAGTTTGTCAAAAAGTCAAATAAAAAAAAATTGTACTTGATGTGGTAGGGTGGGGTGGAGCGTTTCGGTGGGTGAAGCGTTCCACCTGTGAAATTTTGACAGCGCGCTTTCATTTAACCAAGTTTCATATCGTCACATGTTGCTCTCATTGCCGCACAGTTTTTCATGATACAGTGAAGCGTTCAGACGTTCATTGTGTTGCTCTTCCAAACCAGTGGTAAAAATTGTTTCCAAAAATTTTTTGATCGATTGAATTTATGGTGTTTTATGCCAACTACTTAGCACAAGGTTCGATTAACAAATTCAAGGTAAATATATCAGTCGTGTTGTTTTAATGTTGTTCATAAAAAAATATGAAGTCTTTGTGCTTTCAAAATGAAACGTTTCGCTCCACAAACTCCGTTTTAATGCATATTTAGTGTTTTTGTGTGTGTTTAATGCATTTTTATTATTTTTTTTTTGGAATTTTTCAATTCATTGCAACAAATGCGATAGGCCATATCACTTGAAATGCGTCGACATGGGCAACCGTGGCTACTACAACTGTCGAAACTGCGACTCTGACCTTGATATTAGCGATGAATAATAAATTTTGATTCGATGGCTTTTATTCAGTCTTTTAGTTTCTTGCTGACTAAGGGGCCTACTATTAAACTGATTTATGTTGATGTTTATACATGAAAACGGAAAATTTTTTGGTGAAACGCTTCACCCTACCATTTTTCAAAAATCGAAAAACTAACATTTTTAAAGTATCCTCATAATTTTTTGCCGACATCGAAAATGTTCAAATCTGAGCTCATAGAAATTAAAAAAAATATGCATTCTTGCGATTTAACCTAAAAACCTTTAAAAAATTCTAATTTTTGTGGGTGCTGTGAACCTTAAAAAAAGCGAAACGCTTCAGGTCACCGCACCCAATAAATCCAAACCAAAAATATTATAAAAAGAGTTTATTTCACAGTGAGGATAACATTTACACTAAAATTTTTTATTATGTTGCCTTGATATAAGGATGCTTGTATGCATGAAAATTTTAAAAGTATATTCGGTGTCATTCGGTAAATTTCTCAATTAAATTGCAATATATCTATAAGGAATTCTTGGAAACAGGTGAATGTTAAGTACGTACAACAACCAAACAGATAAACATCAAAAGGTTTGGATCCACAATTAAATAGCCTTATTTCGCTTCGTTGTTATTTTTCGCTTTGATAACTTCATGACATGACATCTCCATGTATTTCTAAAAATTATTTTAAACTTCGACAACATCACTTAGCACATTTTATAACAAATGTTAAAATGTAGCAGACTAAAAATCGGGGACTCTTAAAAAAATTATTTCTAAGACTGTCTAACAGTCAAAGTATGCTTAAGAAATTATCAATTGTTTTTAATGAATTCTAGGCTCCGAATCACTAACCTGGCACCCAAATTTTCTACAAATTATCTGGGATTTGAGTCCTAAAATTAAAGAAAGTATTAACTTCCAACTTTTTTTTTATTTTTTATTAACTTCCAACAACAAACTAACCCCAGATCTATCAAAACTTAGCCATATCTGCCATGCCATATTTATACTTAAAACTTTCAATAGTTAAAAAGCTTTTTAAAGTTAAAAAGTCTTTTAAAATTTTGTTATTCATAAACATGTTGTAGTTGCTTTGTAGTTAAAATAGGAACACTTTCGATTTGAAGTGGGAAGAGTGTTAATGATGGTTTGAGTATTAGATAAATTCAATGAATTTTTATTTATCTGTCACAAATTCGTAACATTTTGTGCACTGAAAAAAATTGCAATTTTATTTACTGATTTTGTAAATATTTTGAAATGTTTGGACAAATTTTGTTATTGTTATTTTCTTATTTTTTTTTTTAATTTTTTTATACATTTCGAATTTTTTTGACATATTTTCCAAATGTTTGATATATTTTGAATTATTTTTGACAATATGTGTGCTCAAATGAGAGCAAATAATTTTAGAAATGCATAAAATTAAAAAATAAATCCCTCATTTATAGCATGTTTCAGTCATTGTAGAATTTTAAGGTAAGGTAGGGCCGACTCGGAGATTAATGAAGTGGAGAGCAGAGAAAAGCGGGCTAGTTGTCAAAATCAGATGTTCATCTCGAGTTTCTTGATGTTCATGTTTCGCAGTTGATTTTAGGTTAAACTTTATACAAGCTTTTTTGCAAATTGAACACTTCCTCGACATTTTATAGATTTATTTACAATGTTTTTACAATATTTTCACTCAAATTAACACAAACTTAACACACGTGTCCGCATTATTTACAACTTGAAAACATAATATTTTTATTTCATTTGAGGTTTCTACGAACTTCGCCATTTTGACAATTAGCCACCTTTTTTATTCTCCACTGTTTTGCTGACGCGTGAGGGCACTAAGCAAGTTAGGGCCAACCTTAAGTTTATATTATGGTTTCAGCCATTTTGAAGAATCCTCTCATTTAGAAGCAAACATTTTCAAGAATTTTTCGACATTTTCTTTGTTTTTGATATATTTTAAAATAACACAGTAGGAAAAGCGATCATCCCAAGATAGCTTCTTGGCACATCCTTTAAGACTCAGCGATCATACCCCTTCACTACCAAATGCTATATCTTTTTTTGTATGGAGCTGCTACGTAAGGGGTATTAATCCCTTTGTCACATCTTTAAGAAGTGATTAGTCAAGAATCCGAGTACCTTCTTTTGGCTATAAAGAAACTATGTGGATGTCGATTTGTTTTGTTTTTTTACTTTTGCATTTTTCATATTTTCTTTCCAACACATCGCCTTGTAGCTGCCGTGTTCATTCCTAAGGTATTAATTCCTTCTTCCAATACTTGAGGCAATGAGAAAAGATAAATTGCTTTAAAGAGGTGTTCGCTTACCTTCCGACTGGGAATTTGATATATTTTTGACAAAATTTGTGCTCAGATGAGAACAAAAAAAAAAAAAAAATTAAAAAAGTGCTTTATTCAGGGTTTATTGAAGGTTTCAATCATTTTTAAAATTCTCTCATTTATGAAGAGATTTTTCACGCTGTTGAACGTTTATGAATTATGTTTTTACATTTTTTTCGTTTATTTTTCTTATAAAGGTTTATAAGAGGTTCTTAATTTTTTATGAATACAGCCGTTGATTTTTAAAAAAATGTTTTAAAAAAGAGTGCGGCATTCGGTAAAGTTCTTTCAAGGACTGAAATGGCTATTTTTTATTTTTTTTTTGTCTGTTTGTAAATGTAAATAAAACAATAAATACAAATTTGGAATATTACAATGGTCTAAGTATATTTTTTATTTTATTTTTTTCTACTTGAAACTAACTAAAATTTCAAATTCGATTTCTATTTAAAAAGAAAGATCATGAATTTTTTACTAGAATAACTACATTAATTTTTTTTATTAAAAGTTTCCTTCACTAAGAAATCGTCTTCGAAAAAAATCATTCTTTGATTTTAGAACTGGACTTTGGACTGGATCTTTTGAAAGTTTCTTTTGCTTTTAAGGCCTATTTGTCAACTTTCATAACTATCATCATGAGTCATTGTCATTGAAAATGAAAATTTAACCCAAGTCAGGTATCTTCAAATATGAACTGAACAAAAACTGTAGGGAGGTGCAGAAATAATAATTTTTGTATTTGTATTTTTCAAAATTTTTCGTTGTATTTTTCGACAACGATGAATGTCGAAATCTGATACGGAAAGCATTTTGTTGCACACCTCTTTGTAATTTTATATCGTCACGATTTTCCTTTTTGTTTTTTGTATACAACTCATATAAATAGAGCGATGATGGAAAACAGATAAAGACTATTTTTGATAACATAACACAAAGTTTCCAAAAACTATAAAGACTTCTGCTAGAAAAATTCAAGATATTAATTTTTATGAAGAGGCTTTGTTCAAAATAAGAAAAAATTTCTAAAAATACTGGTTTATTTTATGGCAAAAAAATGTTGCCGATGGCATAGATTGAAAGAGGGCTGCCTTTTAAGTCTTGCACCACTAAGCATTGCAAGATTAATATTCGAAGTTTAACATTCGGAAATTCGAAATTTCCTTTCATAAACGTACTCACAACATTTTGGGTGTATGTGCGCTTATTGGGGTGTTTACAGTAGTTCGAAAATTGTATTTCAGCAAAAAAATGCAATTAACACGGGAACATTCTCGGGTGTTGATATTTTACTATTTTCGGAGTGGATTGTTAAAAAAATAATGCATTGATCAACTTAGTTCAACTTTTAGTCATGAAGCACTTCAACCAGCAATTGTAAAACGCTACCTCAATAAGTTCGAATGTATTCATCGTTCTCTCCAAGAAAAATTTCGTGAAAATCGTCCGAAAACGGCTGTTGTGGCAAAAACTTGGTTTCGAAGGAACCTCCTTCAGAGTGACAAAACTGGTTCGAATCTTGTTTCAAACGAAAAAGTGTATTAATAATTTTAGTACTCTCTGAAAAACAATTAAAGAAATTTTCACTAATTAAACATTGTTTTTTCATGGTTAGGCGCAAGACTTAAAAGTCGACCCTCGTATATAATTAAATATCGCTCATACGCCTAGTGAATAATTTTGCATTCACACGTGAATTCCAAAGAAAACTTGTGTTCTCGATAAAAATAGACAAATTTTTAAAATTCATCCCGATTGTTACTGAAATATGAACAAAAGTCTGTGTGTTTGTATTTGTGCAAAAATATACTGTAATAAGCTGTAGAAAAAACAAAATGAAAACTTTAATTTTTTGACAAGTTGTTATTGTGCTGCCATATTAAATCACACTAACCCTACCTCAAACTAAAGTTATTTATTTCGTTTTTTTGTTGCCATTTAAATGCCATCTATACGGACTCATCTGTTAGACAGCCGCCTGTCATAGTCAGATATTTTATATGCAAGACTTAAAATGGTCATAAATCACTAGGAATATTTTGCATTTTGAACAGCAACAATTACAATAACATTTTCTAAAAGCACACATGTGGCAAGTAGGACAATAACATAGAGACATAAAATCAAAACATGACTGAGCGACCGCGCGCACTTATAAACCAGAATGGGCTGAGTTTTATATAAACAGCTACTAGTATAAAATATAGCATATTCGATATATGTGTTATTTTAGGCTCCTATTTTAGTTGAGCTTAAAATTGCATGACACAGACACATGAGTTTGCTGTGTAACACAGGAAGAACAAAGGATTTAATTTAAGAAGGAAACAGTTTTTAAAGCAAAAATTAGAAAACAAAATAAAAACGCAGCTATTAACTATTGCAATTATTTTTTTGAAATTTTGCAATATATTGAAAATTTACACAGAGCTTTGGTATCGTTTAACATCAACAAAAAAAAAAAAGAAGAATATTGATGACTATTTTGATTGATGTTCTTTTCAGTTAGCTTCTATTTGTGCGCTAGTGTTATTATTTTATTTTGTTTTATTAAGTTACGTTTTTTCATGTGGAAATATTTTGGGCTTAGCTTAGCGGTTTTAATTTAATTATTTCTATTGCTCTCTGTCCTTTATGAAAGGAAATAATTATATTAAAACCACCAAGTTAAGCCCAAAATAATTTCACATAAAATAATGTAACTTAATAAAACAAAATAAATTGAATTGCTCTGTGTCCTTTATGTCCTTCATATTAATTGCATATTGATTTTTTTATTTATTTTTAATTCTCTTATTGATCTTTCATTGCTGCGCATTCAAGTGCTTGTTGTAAGCTTTTAATTGTATGTTCAATTAACTGTGGCCAGTTAAACGTGGCGTATGCGTGATATTTATTCATTCAGTTAAAGGCCTCGCTCAATTATCAATGCATTAATTTGCAATTGATATTATGCATGAGCAATTTTTTACCTTATCCTTGCATATTTATTAATTTTTGCATTTAAATGCAATATTTTTTCCACCTCCACGCTCCACGCTGTTGAAAAATCACGGCCATTTAATTCGATATCGAATTATGTGTATGGTTAATTAAAAAGCCGCAAATTAACGACAGAGCTTAACATGTCGAGGATATGTAAAAGTATTTCCCATTTTTTATAATAAAACACAAAAATGAAGATAATATTTTTCACATTATAACAGACTTTAAGAGACATGAGCAATTTCTGCTAAGCTTGTTTGTAGCTGATAATAGGAGCTCCAAGGCAATTTAAAAAATTTTAATTAGTAATTATTAATTTAGTTGTATTAATTAAGGCATAAAAATATGAAGTTTCCATTCAACACGCCTGTATTTGACTCAAGAAATACATTAAATACATTTTGAGCACCTTGGCGTATGAGCAACTTTAATTACAACTCTTGCACTTTAATTAAATATCCATCACCTTTTCATTATATTTGTAGCTACATATACAAAATTTAAAGCAGCATTGTAATCAGTGCGTACTTGTAGTTAATTTATCTGCAGTTTATGTCCTTCAAGTGGCTCCTGGAGTGCATTTGATTTTACCAAACTATCGCTTTATAAGTTTGTTAAACGATTGAGCAGAAATTTAATTACGTTTCACTCAAGCAGATCGACATCAAGTAAAAATTTATGACAAATTAATTGAAATGCATTGTTTTGTACAGTCTTTCTTTTAATGAAATTTATTAAGATAACTTACATATATTCTTATATAGAAAATAAATAAAAACAAAAATTTATTATTTGAGTGTGGAGAAAAATTTCCTTATTCTGCCCAACTAACGTTTAAAAGTAAATTGTCTGAAAATAAATTTCTAAAAACAAACAATTTACATGAATTGTTTGCCTCATCAAGCAAAAGCCACTTTAAATCACATGTAACCACAACGTTGCAACCAATATTATTAAAATTACGCCCAACAGTCATTACAAAGTGTCAGTAAAAAACGTGTGTGCAACACTTCTGTAATGCATTGAATTGAATTGTGAAATAAACTCAATGTAAAATATTTTCAACACACAAAGTATGTTGGTATGTAACAGTTGTATGCATTAAAATGTGTATCAGCCGCATGAGTGTTGCAACCAACATGCAGATTTAATTACGTTGTTACAGTCATTTACAAATTATTGCAGCGAATAAATCAATAACATTTGGAAAATAAGCAGGCAAATAATAAATGCATGTGTCAAAAGCAACGTAACCACTGAGTAGGCAAATTGCGTTTGAAGTTTATGCAACTTATGCACAAAAATGTAACCATGTTTCCTTAACATTTTTGCATTTATTTTATTTTTAATATGACAATTTCTAAGTAAAAAATTTTTACATAGAGAAATATTCAACCGTTCGTCCAAAATATTTGTTACTTTTCTAGATCTTAAGAAATTTTTAATTCTAATTATTTTATTTTTATTTTTACTTCGGGCAATGATGCTGACAAAAAAGTTGTGTTCGATAGTAAAGGCTGATAAAATTTATGACGTCATGAGGCCGTAGGCAGAGCCTCCCCCAAAACCGAAAGTGCAAAAATCATGTAAAGGCTTGCATCGTAGCCATATATACGACTCGGTAAGTATAAGGCTACTGAAAATATTAAAAAAAACGAATTGGTAATTTAAGCCGTTTAAAGAACTTTGATCGAGTTTCTTGTGGTTGAATTGCACTGTGTTTGTTATTAAAAGTTTTGAACACAAACGAACGGCTAATGTGCGCGCTTTAATGCTTTGAAGAAGATTTACCATGGCACCTATTTTACTCTCTGCGTAACTCAGAAAAACGTACCTTACACAAAAAAAAAAAAAAAAAACAAAAAAAAAAAAAATAAAATTAATAATAAAAATAAAAATAAAATGAATAATAAAATGAACAATAAAAATAGAAAAACAAATTATAATACAAATAAAAATATAAATAAAAATAAAAATAATTAAGTAAAAAATAATTAAAAAAAAAAAATAATAACAATAAAATAAAAATAAGAAATTAAACTAAAAATTAAAATAACAGTAAAAAAAAATAAAAATGAAACAAAAATAACAATGCAGACGAATATAAAAATAAAATTAAAACAAAAATAAAAATAAAAGTAAAAATTAAAATCAAAACAAAAAAAGAATTAAAAAACATTAATGAAAATCAAAATATTTAAATTTAAAAATATACATATACATATATATAAAAATAAAAAAACTAAAATAATAATTATAAAAATAAAAATAAAAATAAAATTAAAAATAAAAATAAAACATACATAAAAATAATAATAAAATAAATATAAAAAATAAAACTTAAAATTAAATAAACAGAAAAAAATAAAACAAAAATAAAAATAACAAAAATAAATTACAAATAAAAATTACATTAAAAATAAAAAAAAAAAAATATAAAAAATAAAAATAAAAATAAAAATAAAATTAAAAATAAAAATAAAACATAAATAAAAAATAATAATAAAATAAAAATAAAAAATAAAACTAAAATTTAAATAAACAGTTAAAAAAAAATAAAAATGAAACAAAAATAAAAATAACAATACACACGAAAATAAAAATAAAAATAAAACAAAAATCAAAATGAAAGTAAAAATTAAAATCAAAACAAAAAAAAATTAAAAAACATAAATTGAAATAAAAATATTTAAATTTAAAAATATATGTATATATAAAAATAAAATAAATTAAAATAATAATTATAAAAATAAAAATAAAAAGAAAAATAAAAATAAAAATAAAAATAAAAATAAAAATAAAAAGAAAAATAAAATTAAAAATAAAAATAAAACATAAATAAAAATAATAATCAAATAAAAATAAAAAATAAAACTAAAAATTAAATAAACAGTAAAAAAAAAAAATAAAAATAAAACAAAAATAAAAATAAAAAAAATAAAATACAAATAAAAAATTACATTAAAAATAAAAATAAATATAAAAAATAAAAATAAAAATAAAAATAAAAAATAAAAATAAAAATAAAAATAAAATTAAAAATAAAAATAGAACATAAATAAAAATAATAATAAAATAAAAATAAAAAATAAAACTAAAAATTAAATAAACAGTAAAAAAAATAAAAATAAAACAAAAATTAAAATAACAATACACACGAAAATAAAAATAAAAATAAAAATAAAAATAAAAATAAAACAAAAATCAAAATGAAAATAAAAATTAAAATCAATACAAAAAAAAAAATAAAATTGAAAAATATACATAAAAATCAAAATATTTGAGTTTAAAAATATAAATATATTTTAATAATATAAAAATATAAAATAAATGAATTAATATATTATAAAAAAAAGAAAAGCAAAACACAAATAAATAGAAACATAAATTCAAACAAAATTTAACTTATAATAAAACAGCGATAATACTAATTAAAAAAAAAAAGAGCAAAAATTGAACCTAAACTAGAAATACATAACCTTGAATAAATATGCACATAAAAGTTGAAATAAAAAAAAAAATTGAAAACAAAGACAAAAATTAAATAAAATTAAATTAAAAAATAAAAATATTAATATTTAATAAAATTATATTAAATTAAAAAATATAAAAATAAAACAAAGCTAAATATAAAAAAAAAAAATAAAAGTAAAATTCACAATAGAATTCAAAATTGAAGTAAAATAAAAAAACAAAATAAAAATAAGAATGGAATAAAAATAAAAAGAAAATAAAAATAAAAAAAAAATAAAAAAACAAAAATTAAACAAAAATAAATTTCAGAACAAATCAAAAAGAAAGTAAAAGAAATAAACTATTACTAAAAATATAGCAATAAAAGTAAAAAAAGAAAAAAATAGGAGTAATAAGAATAATGATAATAAAAATAAAAATAAAGTAAGAACATGTCTAAGAATAAAAACAACACCTAGGAAAAAATGAGGCAAAATATTTCAAAGCGGCTCCTGTTATTCTAACATGATCATTTTTCTATGCAAAACAACAACACTTTTTAAATATTTACATTACATTATACAGTATTAAAAATAACATGAGCAAAGTGCCATTACATCAATAGCTCATTGAAAATATTTTGAAATTTTTAAGAAACAAAAGTCAAAAAAGCCGAAGTTGATTTTGTTCGATTTTACACATATGGAGGAATTAAAAAATTTAATTTTAACAAATCTTCAATTCGACGAATCCGTATACCAACGACTGATCGGTTAGAATCAAATAAATAGAAAAAACCTTATTTTGTTAATTAATCATGGTCTTGCGCTTTTCATTTGTATTTCCATTTTTAACAGATTGCGGAATAGATTTGGAATCATTTAAGCTTTTAGAAGAAGCCGATATCAATGAGCTATTTCCCATATTTCAGTTGGGTTTGCGAGTAAAAGTTCAGAAAAACTTGAAGAGTGGCGGAATGATTGCAAAAATATAAGCTGCTCCGCTCCACCAACAACCGCATTTAATGTACGCCAAGTTCCAAGTTTGACCGAGCTACCGAAAGCGAAAGCTGACCAAAAGGACAGAGTATGATCAGCAAGTACAAAAACAAGGGATTCTTGGAGGATGAATTATTAAATATTAAAAATAAAGTGTTATTTTTACAATATTATTTTGTTCATATAACATTTTAATCATGTTCTTTTAACAGTTTTAAAGAGTTAATTTTACAACATTATCCTGTTCATGTAACATGTTCCTCGTGTTATTTTGACACTGAAAAATCATCATGTAAAGTGTTAATTATTAACATAGCAGATCGTGTTGAATTTCAATAACATGATAAAATGTTAAAAAAGTGTTGTTTTTACAGGATTTTTTTCTGAGTGAAGGATTAGAAAAGGATTGGACAAGGATTATGAAAAAAATGAGAACAAGGCTTAGCATCAGAAATAAGATAAGAATTGGTACAAAAACTTACAAATATAAGGAAAATAATTTAGAAAAAGGAAAGGACAAGCAAGAATAGCTTAAGGGCAAGGGCTTGGACAACGCTTAGGACCAGAATCAGGTTAAAGATTGGGACAAAGATTAGAGCGAGAAGTGGAGAAGCGGTTAAGATAGGGATCGGTCAAGAATTGGGTTCCGATCAAGCTCGAAAGAAATTATATGAAGTTTATGGCAAGGACTGCCTTACTGAACGCCAGTGTCAGCGTTAGTTTGTTCGATTTCGCTCTGGAAATTCAAATGCGCAAGATGCACCATACGCGTCCGTGGCGTAGTTGGTTAAAGTGCGTGGCCGCTTTGTTAACGAACTTTGGAGACCCAGGTTCGAACCCCAGCAGCGACAGAAAATTATTTCAATTAAAATAATTTTTCTGTACGGCCGCCACCTCTCTGCAGACAATGGCAAACCTCAAAGAGTAATCAAAATGCCATGTAAAGCTTCTTGAGAACGAGAACATTCCGTTCATCGCCGTTCGGAGTCGGCGTTAAGCTTGTAGGTCCGGTTCTCGGTCAATTATGTACAAACTTAATAACACGCACAACACAATTGATCATAAGAAGCTAGGTCAAAGTTATTATTTTTTTTTTATTTATTTAAAATGCACCATACACTGGTCGTTCAATCACTACTGATGATGACAAAATAAAGACGTTAGTTGAAACTAACCGGCGTATGACAACTTGAGAGATGACAGAGGAGCTCAACATATCGAATTCAACCGTTTACTTGCATTTACAACAGCTTGGTAACGTAAACAAACTGAATGTTTTGGGTGCCTCACGAATCAAAGGAAATCCACCTCAGCAAACGCATTAACATATGTGACTCTTTGCTGAATAGTAACCAAAATGACCAATTTCTAGAAAGAATCATAACGGATAATGAAAAAAAGGATTGTTTACGATAACGTAGTCCGAAAACGATCATGGATTAAGCAGAATATGCCTTCACAATTGACATCCAAAGCCAATATTCATCAAAAGAAGATTATGCTTTCTTTGTGCTGGGATTACAAAAGTATAGTAGTCTACTTTGATTCAAATGTCTACTGTCGTCAATTATAGAAATTGAACGAATAAATCAAGAAAAAACGCCTTGAACGGACCAATACCAAAAGCGTGATGTTCCATCATGATTACACCAGACCCCATACCTCCTTGATAGCCCGTCAAAAATTGACAGAGCTCAATTGGGAACTGATGCCACATCCACTCTAAAGTCCCCACTTAGCACCATCAGATTATTTCTCTCCAAAACCATTTGAATGGTAAAACTTTTGATTCTGATCAAGCTGTTAAAAATGAGTTGCACCAGTTCTTCGCTTCTAAAAACCAAAGCTTCTTCGAACGTGGAATTTTTCAACTTACCGAAAGAGGTCGGACTTACAAAAGGTCATCCAACAAAATGGTCAATATATCATTGATTAATGTTTGTTGTTAATATAAATAAATTCACTTTGAAAAATATGAAAAAACGAACTTAATTATCGAACAACCCAATATGTTGTCATGCGAACTACTAACAGGTGTGGCCATGATAGTGGCCAGTGGTGGCCCCGTGACCGAGTGCGTTTAAATGTGAGTGAATCATTTGATGTCAGATTCGAACCCCAGATTAACATAGAAAATTTTTTAAAATTGAAATTAATTTTTTTTATCGGTCGTCACATCACTGCAGACAATGGCAAACCCTGAGAGGGATGCTATGATAAGTATAAAGAGTATGTACATTAGCAGTTCGGAGTCAGCATAAAACAGGTCCAGTTCTCAATGATTCTGTCAAACATTTAATAATACGCACAACTCAATTTGCATTCATGGGATACTCCAATTCAAATTCTGGTCCAAAATTTAAAAATTTTCTTTATTGAATGAATTTAAGCTATTTTGATAAAACTGAATACATACTGACAATTATAGAAAGACTCAATCCACATACCACTTACAGTCTGGCATTACAATAGGATCGATGACAAATTTTTACAGCATGGTACTAATCAAAGAAGTGTTTCTCAGTTTTAACTGAAATCAGTGCAATCAGTTGAACTAGTTTATACGCAAGAGTCAAATAACATATAAAAAAAAACCAAAAAGTTTTCTCTCACAATTTTACTTCGCACATATTTATGAAACTTGCTTCACTCCACTTATGCAGTTGCAGTGCAACTTTGTTGATTTCCTCTTAACAACCAAGCAGAGCAAGGAAATTGCTGAATCTTGCCAATTGAATTAATTGCATAATGACCAAGTTTTCAGCCAATCATGCACGCCCTCAACAAACTCGATTGCCATGCGTTGCAGCAACAATAAATATATCTTGATGCAACATCAACAGCTGCAGCAATTGATACATTTTCCAATTAAATCGAGCAATATGTGTGTGTGTGCGAGAAATTCAAAAGAAACTTTTTAAATTGAAAAAGCCAAAACGTTGGTACGTAAACCCAAAACTGGGCAAAAATAAGTCAATTAATATAAGTTTGATTTCTTGAAGCACGACTGCTGGCAACTACAACAAATCTAGTTGGCGACTTCATGCAGCAACAGCAACCACAATGATTGCTTGCAGCATAGCAAACGCATTTTAAGTAGAGCTGCTACGCCTGGATAAGATTGAGTGCAGTTTTTCATTGTCTATGCCCAGAATAATAAACTGCACGATGTGCTGCACTAAATTCCGACAACAGGGCAAGTAATGGCCAGAAGGAGGTAACAGAGATTGTTGAGTTCTGAGCATAGCATGGTCATGCATCATGACTGTCCGCATCAGAAGCACCAACTATTCAGCTATTCATCACCATCACCAGCAGCATCACCAGTAGCATCATCATCACTTGCCCAATTCTATCGTCACTGGACTTCATCATTACCATCATCACCACCATCATCATCATCATCATCATCATCATCCAGTTTATTATCATTTACACAGACAGCTATCAGCGCCATCAACAGCAGCCGATCTCACCAGGCACGCATTTACAGAGTGTTTCGCTGCAATATAAACTTTCACCAGGCGCCCGACTAGACTGCATCCTTTGTTCTGCATCCTGTTTAATTGTTTCTGAAATTCAGTTTAGTCTGCTCTAATGTGTTTGTGCTTGTGTTCAAAAAAAAAAAATTAAAAATAAATGTAAAATTAAATTTCTACATTCTACGATGAACGGACGGAAGTTTTGTCTCCCATTAAGCTTAGTCCTGCACAGCTGCGTATTTAAAAAAAAAAAACACAGCGTTGTCCTGCCTCACTGGCTAATGGCTGTCAATGGAGTTCACTGCCAATTTGTTTTTTGTTTTTTTTTTACTCATCAGTTGAACTTTTGTTGGCAGCTCTGAAATTGACTTCTCATGCTCATGTGTTGGCAGCTCTTGCTTTTGCTAATGGCTTTTTTCTTAATTTCTTACTTCTAGTCCTTCTTCGTTTTGTTTTTTTTTTTGTTTTTTCTGCTTTTTGTTTTGTTGACACGCAAATCGAATTAATTTTCATTTTTAAATGGCAAAAATTAAGTCCATGGCTCTTAAAAAAGCTATTTCAAAATGCTAAGACCCTTAAAGACACAAGTTCGCAAATAATTGGCTATAAAAATTGATGAATTTAAGCTGAAGGATTTGCTAAAGTTTTGATTCAGGAACAAAGTTTTAATGACTATTAATTAGACAAAAAAAGGATACAATTTATGGGAGTTCTTAAGCTGTGAAAATATGATTTTTTATAAAGTTTATTAAAGAAACTTTGTAGATAGAAAATATAAAGCTGTTACGAGGTTTGTGTATAATTGTCAGAAGTTAAAAGTCAAGAGTTAAGAGTTAAAAGCTAAGAGTTAAGAGTTAAGAGTTAAGACTTAAGAGTTTAGAGTTAAGAGTTAAGAGTTAAGAGTTAAGAGTTAAGAGTTAAGAGTTAAGAGTTAAGAGTTAAGAGTTAAGAGTTAAGAGTTAAGAGTTAAGAGTTAAGAGTTAAGAGTTAAGAGTTAAGAGTTAAGAGTTAAGAGTTAAGAGTTAAGAGTTAAGAGTTAAGAGTTAAGAGTTAAGAGTTAAGAGTTAAGAGTTAAGAGTTAAGAGTTAAGAGTTAAGAGTTAAGAGTTAAGAGTTAAGAGTTAAGAGTTAAGAGTTAAGAGTTAAGAGTTAAGAGTTAAGAGTTAAGAGTTAATAGTTAATAGTTAAGAGTTAAGAGTTAAGAGTTAAGAGTTAAGAGTTAAGAGTTAAGAGTTAAGAGTTAAGAGTTAAGAGTTAAGAGTTAAGAGTTAAGAGTTAAGAGTTAAGAGTTAAGAGTTAAGAGTTAAGAGTTAAGAGTTAAGAGTTAAGAGTTAAGAGTTAAGAGTTAAGAGTTAAGAGTTAAGAGTTAAGAGTTAAGAGTTAAGAGTTAAGAGTTAAAACTTAAGAGTTAAGAGTTAAGAGTTAAGAGTTAAGAGTTAAGAGTTTTGTTATGATTTTATGAGTTATCAGAATTATGAGTGAACACATCAACACGACTTCTGAGAGATACATTTCCTCTCTTCGTATTTTTTATACTTTTTGAAAACCTTCCAAATTTAATTTAATTTAACTGAAAGGTCAAGGATAATTTGGCAGGAAAAAATTATCCTTAATAAAATCTCAAACAAAACAATTTTGCAATTTTTTTGTTGCTTTTTCGAATGATTTTGGCAGAGCGCACAAAAAGAATCAAAGTGCCACCAAAGGCAACACCATGTCATGAAGTGTGCAATTTTAAATACAACCGGAAGACATTGATGCACAAATAGAAAAAAAAATTGTGCAATAAATATATATGGATTGTATGTGTGATTATCTGCAGGATACAATAAAATACTTATAAATGTAAGAGAAAAATCCTTGAAATTTATTTAATGGCAGCACAATAACAGAGTATCCTTTTGTGTCTGAGTGTATGCATCAAATTGAATTGGTATGCGTAACAGTTTTTATTGCAAAATATTCTGACATGCCAACAAAGTGAGCGACAAGATTGTAAGGGTCAAAAAAAAAAAAAAAAAAAAATAAATAAAAAATGTTACAACAAACAATTGCAACAAATGTAAACATTAAAAAAAAATGCCAGAAATATAATAAATTTTTGCCAGACATGCATAATGCATGCACTATGTGCAACTTTTTTAAAGGGCCACTTGTCTGCTGCTACACTGAGTGTGTTTGTGTGTGTGTGTGTGTGTGTGTGATGTATTGATGTGCTGACTGCATTGACGCTTTAATGCTGCACACGTTGTCCTAGAAAGAATGACTGATTCCATGAGTTTTATTAAAAAATTTCATACAATATAAAAAAGGCACAAAGGATTTATATCCGGATATCCTTTACATTTTTCAAAACAGTTGATCAGATAAAAGATGCCATAAATTTCCTATTTTTTCATTTGGTAAATAAATAACAAATATTTTATAAGAGAGATAAAAATGCTCTTATCTTAGATATGGGAAATATATAAAAATAAGTTGTTGATTTAATAAATAAAGAAAAATTTTAATTTTTGTGGAGTGTTAATGAAACTAGGGTAAGAAATTAGTTAAGAGTTAAATTTATTTAACTCTTGAGTTCACTTTTACTTTTAATATTGACTCAAGAATGATAGAAACCAGATTACGCGTTCCGCAAATGAGAGAGCATGACGTCACAAGCGATATTGTCAGACTTTGGAATAATTTGACTCCCACACCCATGCCTAAATATTTTTTTTTCTTATTTTTATAATATGTATATGGACCTCCTAAACCTATTGGTGCAATAAAATTTTGTCGGCCTTGAATGGTTTAGAAGATAAAAATCTTGGAAATTTAAAAAATTGGTATTTTACGCGAAAATTTTCATTTTTTTATGCAGAAGAGTAGATATTTTTACTTTACTTTTCGAAAGAATTTATTTTCAATTTCGTCAATTTGCCTAAGAGATCGCACATTCGCATACGTTTTTGTCAAGCAAAAGTACTGTGTGACGTCATGCACTCAGTTGAGAAAGAGAGCATTAGATAACGGGACTGCGGAACGCGTAATCTGGTTTCTATCATTCTTGAATATTGACTAATGATGATAGTTGTGAATTTCAAATTAAGAGTTAAGAAGCAAGAGTGAGGAGTTTTGAATTCAGAGTTAATGGCAAAGAATTAAGGGCTCAAAGTAACGATTTAAGAGTAAGGCATTGAAAGATAAGAGTAAGAGTTGAGTGTAAAAATTCAAGGGTTAAGAGAATAATATTAATTTTAATGAAAATTGAACACATACAGAGTTGAGTTAAAAATTTTGTTTTGTTTTTAATTGTTGAAAATAATAAAATATAATGTTGAAATTCAAGAGTTTTAATGAGATTTAGTAGTAAGAGCCTAAAGTGAATTTAGACTTACAAGTTAAATATTTGTTTGTCTCTCTTGAAGCAAGAGTTATGAGCAGATATGGGCAGAGAGCGCTCTGGGAGCGCTGAGAGAAAGAATTGAGAGCAGAGGCTTATGTAGCAACACAAAACGCAACAACAAATCAAAGACAAAAGTAAACACAGAATCAACTCAAAAGCTTAAAATTTAGTGGTGCCCATACCTGGGGCGGAATCGCCGCATCCGTGAACGTAACGGCTTTCGTATGAGAAAAAATTAATCGTAAAAATTAATATTAATTAATCGAGATTAATATCTTATCTCATGAGATTCTCATACGATTAATTTTTTCTCATACGAAAGCCGTTACGTCAGGGATGCGGCGATTTGGCCCCTGGTTATGAGTTAAGAGTTGTTATGATATTTAAGAGTAACCTGTAAGAGTACGAAGTCAGACTTAAAAGTTTAAAGTTTGTAACTTTACTGAAAATTAAAAGTGAAAAAAAGTGAAAAAATTCTTTCAGAGTTTAAAGATAAAGGTTGTGATTATGAGATAAGAATTTAAGAGTTTATTATTAGAAGTTGGAACCAAGAGCTTAGAGGAAAAAAACGTCGTACTTAAAGCTACGAGTTATGATTTCAAGGTTATGCGCAAGAATTATAGAAAGAAGATTGTGCGTTCCGCAAATGAGAGAGAGAGGGAGAGCATGACGTCACATAAAGTAATGTCAGAATTTGGATTAATTTTACTTTGGGGCTCAAGCCTAGATAATTTTTTTTCTTATTTTTATAATATGTATATGAATGTCATAAACCTATTGGTGCAATAAAATTCTATCGGTCTCGAATGGCTAAGGAGATAAAAATCTTGAAAGTTTAAAAAAATCATATTTTTCGTATATGAAAATATTCATATTCAGGTAGGAGTCCAGCAGAAGGCATGTGTGACGTCACGAACTCAGTTGAGAAAGAGAGCAGAAGATAACCGTATTGCGGAACGCGTAATCTTGTTTCTATCATTCTTGGGTTTTGCGTTTAAAATTGAGACTTCGGATTAAAGTGTAAAAAATCAAAAGCTTATAGATAACATTTAGGAGTTAAGTTAAGTTAAATTTAATATTTTAATCATTAAAGTTAAGAGAATCATTTTAAAACAAGAAAAGTTTAAAGTTGAGAGACATGACTTCAGAGTTAAGAGTTCATAGTTCAACATTAAAAGTTCAAAGTTAAAAGTAAAGGTAATGACTTGAGAGTTAAGAATAAATAGTTAAAAGCGCAGAGTTATGAGCTTAAAACAAAGATAAAATTTCAGAATTTATAGATAACACGTTGCCGCACACTTTTTATTTGACGATTGTGTTCAGAAACACATATTTTTTTCAATTGTTTATGACTGCCAGATGAAATCGAGTGTAAGTTGTATTTTTGGAAGTGAAAATTATCACATTTGGCCACAGTTTTTCCAAAAAAAAATTTCGACGGCTTTAACTGTCATTTGCTAATCATGTAATTTTTTCTCTTCCCGAAAGAAATGACGGCTATGAGTCTGTTTATTGATTAAAATGTGCACGACGGCTATAGCCATCGTTTGCCTACCATAGCCATATCGCCAAAGATCGGACTACTGTAGCCGTCATTTGCGACAACGTGTTAAATGTTTAAAATTTTGTTTTATGAGTTAAATGCTCCAATTTAGTTTAGATTAAAGAGTTAAAAGTTGAGAGTTAACTATAAGCAGACAACCCATGCTGGCGGTTTAAGTGAAAAAAAGTTAAGATGACATGCTTTGATAGTCAATTTATATTTTTTCAAAAGTTTTAAATTTGGTTGTAAAACTCTTGGAATTTTAAGAATTGGTCTTAAACTTACAATGAGTTTTTGAATTATTGGACACCTTTTAATACCATATATCAACTATATTTTGCCTAAGCATCCAAGGAATATTCCGTTCAAAGAGACAGTGGAGAAGCTCACAAAGCTCTTTGGGCTGCAAACGTCACAGTTCAGTATTAGATACAACTGCTTGCAGCTGACCAAAGACCCTAACTCGGGTTCTTACCAAAAGTTGAAATCGCACCAAAAGGGCTAAAAAAACTCCAAGATGCAGTCAAAGGGTATTTTGGTCGCAAATCAGATCAAAGCGATTGACAGAAAAAACATAACAGTAGAAATCAATGGACACCAAATTGATTTACAGTTCTGATTTACAGCATCTGACATCACAATAATTTCCGCGAAAAACCTCGAAAGGCTTAGAATTTCAAATGCTATCGATGTCACTCATACAGCAAGGAGCGCAATCAGCAAATCGATCAGCATTAGCAACATGTTTTGTTACATCAATCAAGGACCTAAACGATTGTTATTAGGTAGCAACCCTATTGTTGAAAATTCCATAATTTTGAAATTCTGACAACGGATTCGGATTCAGCGACCCATTTTTACCTAGTGTTCGCCCCCGCACCGAGTTCGAAAAAATGAAAAAATTAGGTGGCAACCCTTTAATCTATCTTTAATTTTAAATTCTGACATCAGATTCGAAATCAGCGACCCCCTAAAACTGTTTTATAATGTTTAAAACTCTTAAAAAAACACGACTTGGATACGCTCTGCTTGACTAACAGAGTTCTGTTAAGCTCTGAACTCTGCACTGTTGGATCTACTGTTGTAGAAAAAACGAGTGTACTCGTGCAGATGTTTAGTGGATACTAGAAGAAAACAACAATGTTACTTTCAAATGTCTTAAACTAGAAGCGTTGAAACTCTTTACTACTTTTTAACAAAGGATAGACAGAATACAAGCAATTCTCAAACAGCTTGCTTCTGAAACTAACGACCTTTTGATCGGAGAGTTCATGGAAGTTATTTTGTGAGGCTTAGCTTCATAACAAATTAATGCTCATTGGCTTGAAAATCTCTATAACTAAAATAACTTTATTTCAACTATTTTTTCTTATGTGAATGAGTTTCATGTTTTGCAATGTTGACAACAAACTTTTTTGTTTAAGAAATGCTAAAATGTTCAAAAGTCAATTTTGCTCTAGTATTTTTAGAAATTTACAAAAAAATGCGTATCTCAAACACTAATGAATATTTTGACGCGTAATTTGGCACAGATGTCAGTCACAGTAGTGCCAACTTAAAAATAAAAACGTTTTTCCCTAACGGAATCCCCAAAAAATTATTTTTTGTTGTTAAAAACAAATTGTTATAAAATGATTCTTGCAATCATTAAATACTATAACACAAGGCTTGGTGATATTATTGTCATTAATATTAAATACTTTTTTTTTTTACTTTCTTCTTTATAAAAATGTGCAATACAATCTGTTTAAGAAATCATCGTTTAGTAACATACGTTAATTGGAAAAGTGCCTTATATGACTCAACTTTCTTTACGCAACGCTCATAGAATACAAAATTGAGCGATATACAATTAAAGAGAAAAACATGCCTGTATCAATGTCGACAAAAACTCATGCATTATTGATACATCTCAATCCTATTGATTTCATTCGTTCCATATACGTTTGATTTCAAGTTCAAGTTCGTTAGTAGCAACATTGAATCAAAGCAAAAAAGAAAAAAAAACCAAAAACGTTTAAAACAACGTAAAAAAATGTGCACTCCTTTCTGCCTGCTTAATGCTTCCTCTACTGTTATACTAGAAATATGCGCTGTTATTGTTGTTGTTGTCATTCTTCTTTACTGGATTAATTACACAGCGGAATCGCCTTGTTGTGGCTCCTTAGAAATACCAAACCTCTCCATATTACAACTTTGGTGCTTACAGACATAGCTATGATCAAGTTCATTATCACATTCTTGAAATAATTATCCAGATTATGGGTGCGGCAACAACAACTAGACCAGAGAACCACTACTTCCACTGCTCTAATCAGATACATTTTCGCACAAATGCTTGCTATCGGTGACTATTCTTGAGATGTGCTTGCTTGTCGGTTTGTTGCTTCCCAGCACGTGAAGCAAACATAACTTTGAGCTACAAAATGTACAAATGTGAGATTGTTGCGGCCAATGATGAGCTGCTTGGTAGCAGCAACCGAATTAAACCAGTAATAATAGCATTAGAGCAAAATTTAGTGCAACCGGAGCAATTATAACAACGTAATGACGCAAATTAGCAAGATTTACTCAAAATGTTAAGACTGTTTGAATTCCACAGAATTTCTTTGAAAGTGGCGAGATAACAAGTATTTAGTTAACTTGTTGTAACCAGCTTCTACTTGGTTTATTAAGCTTAGTACAGTGAAGTCTCGCTAATCCGAATAATTGATTGCAGACCCTGATTCGGATTATCGAAAAATTCGGATTACAGGACTAAAAAATCAATAATTTTTTTAATTGGAATGTCTTCCATTTATTTAAAACAAATTAAGATACATAGTACATTTAAATGAAAAACAGATTATGTATAAAAAAAAGTGTTTTTTAATGAAAATTAAATGGTCTTCGTGACAAAAATGCAATTCAATTTAATTGTATTTAAATAATACTATAAATAGTATAAACACTTAACATGCTTTCTTGAAAAAGTCAGTAACGGTTGATTGACGAACATTCGTCAACGATTTTTCTGTTGCCGAGATTTTTAGATCTTTTAGCACCAGAATATTCTCCGTACTGACATCATTCTCTTCGGCCCATTTGATGCAAGTATTAAAGCTCTGTATAGCATCTCTGCTATTTACTCGGGAGACCGTTGGCGTGTTATTGCTGTCTACGCCTTCTTCACTATCCGTCGATGATAGGTCAACTGCGTCGAGTTCTTCTATTTCGTTAATCCAATCCTCAACTTCAGCTTCAGTAATATTTATTTGTAAGGACGTGTTGAACGTCTGCGTTATAAAATGTATACCATTTATATGTCCTTCGCGTAGCACAGCTAACGGTAAGTTTTCTTCAGAGTTCCACTCTTCTGGAAAAAGTTTAGACCAGCATGACGATAATGCGGTTCTACGTACCTTGTGCCAAGACAGCTTCAGTAAAATGCAGCAATCATTAATGGTAAAACCTTTTAAAAATTGTGAATAGTCTTCCTCTTTATAATTCACAACTTCACATAAAAGACCCTTTTTATAATACATTTTTGTTAGCCTGATAGCATTTTGGTCCATTGGTTGAATTAAACTGGTACAATTGGGTGGCAAGAAAATAGTTCTGTAATTTCCGCACTCTGACAACAATTCCGCACTTGTGTGACATCGAGCGTTATCTATAATCAGAATTGCTTTTTCTGGCAAATTATTTGCAGCTTGATATAATTTTACTTGTCGAACGAAAGATGTATGGAACCATTCCAGAAAAATGTTCGAAGTCATCCAAGCATTTTTGGATGAGTAATATTCCACGGGGGGTTGACGTTTAAACGAGCGCGGGTTACGCGACTTTCCTATGACAACAATATCGAGTCTATGAAGTCCGGATTTGTTAGCGCAGCAAAGGAAAGTAACTCTCTCCTTGCACATTTTCCTTCCAGGAGCAGATTTTTCTTTTGCATGTACCAATGTCTTATCCGGCAACAATTTCCAAAAAAGAGCTGATTCATCCGCGTTATAAATTTGAGAATCGACCAAATCCAGAGAGGTAATAATGTTGTTTAGATCGCTTCTAAATTGTGGAATTAGGTCTGGTCGGCTTGACAATTTTTCACCGCATATTTTCATATCGCGTATAGAGAATCTCCTCTTGAATTTTTGGTACCACCCCGTACTTGCATTAAATTGCCTTTCAGATCCATATAGGCGAACGAACAATGCCTTCGCTTTTGCGCATATTATTTCTTTTGATATTGGCACATTCCTGGATCGTCGCTTTTCAAACCATGAAAACAATTGACGTTCGAAATCCTTATGCTCTCCAGGTTTCAGAGTTCGGCGAATTTTTAGCAGCTTATGAGTAGAGTTTTCAGCGAAGCTGTAGAGGTAACCATTAAGCTACAAATTTACTTTTTACATGTGATTTACATACCTCTTAAACCTTCCGCTTTGTTTTTTTATATCGCATATTGTAGCTTCCCCCACACCATATTTTTTTGCCAATTGTTTCCCAGTTAAACCCTTTTTCGAGTCTTCAATCACTTTTAATTTTTCCAAAATTGATAACGTTTTATGAGCTCTTTTTACAGACATTTTATTACAATAATAAACCAACCGATCGTCACGAGCCAAAAAATTTAATGAGATCAAACAACCTGTACGATCGTTTATCGTTGTTCGATAAAAACAAATAGCACAAAAAAAGGGATAAGCGATTAGTGAAATGTCGTCGACTGCCTATGAACCACTGCAGTGTTGTTGTTGTTATAGGCTATTTACAGACACAGCGCAATGAGTGAGTTTAGTTGAGTGAGTTGTCAATATGACATACACGCACACATACATTTCTGTAAAAACAGCATTCACCACAAGTTCTAGCGGCACTTTTTCTTTGGAAACCATGAGTTATTGTTTGTTATTGACAAAATTTAAATAAAAAAGAAACAAAACAATCAATTCGGATTAAAGAGTTGCAACCAATTCGGACTGTAGAATCTCTAATGCACTTGAAATTGCAGTTCGGATTACTGGATATTCGGATTAAAGGTGCTTCGGATTAGCGAGCCTTCACTGTATATGCATCGTTAAAAAGCATAGTTTTAAAAATGAAATTATTTATCGATAGAAAAATTTGTTTATTTTTTACTAAATATTTCACCTATGAAATATTTAGGCCATTAGGGGGGAATAAAAAAAATACAAAAATACTAGTTTTTAACAACTTTCCACTGCTTATGAAAAACCTTTGTAAAAACTGGCCTACCATGCAATTCCAATGCCCACTTATATCGAACCTTCGTTTGTGTGATTTTTTGTGCATTTTTATTCGTTAAGTTGTTAACATTGTTGACTGTTGTTGACTCACTCATCGAATTACCTTCAATTTAATGCAATTTGTTGAAAACTTTATAATTTAAAAAAAAACAAAAAACTGATTTAACTTTAAGGTTATTATAGCTGTTTCAGCAATTGTTGCTGCCTTCACTGTTGCTGCAGCTTTTAATTACATGAAATTGAAGCCTAATTAGACAACATGATGAGGGTTTCGCTCAATTAAGTATCACACACAGAGAGACCCGATAAGCGTTGCAGTGGGATGACCAGACTGGCTAATGCATTTCGATGCTGCTGCTGCTAATAGCGAGCGTGTAACTAGATTGCAATTGATAAATGAGGCTAGCAATAAAGTTATTTACGATAGCATGTAGTGCATTAATTTAAATGAGTGTCATATCTTTTTCGCATTTTTTTTTAGAATTGATCAATGATTGAACGAAAAAAAATAGTGTTCCATGTGAGCTTTAAAAAATTCCTGTCATGAGCTCAACGGATTTTAGGTTGCATCGATTAAGGTGGAAAATTGGTTATGAATTCGTTGTTTAAGAAAATGATAGAAATTTTCAAAAATAGATATCGCCCATTTCGCATTGAAGTGTAATATCAGGTACACTGACCATCTTTGATTTGACCCATATTTCTTCTTGGATTAGTTTATTGATTAGAAAATCAAATCCTATGTTATAAATTCTTAAAATCATTGTTCGTGGCCAAAATAAAGCATATTTTGAGAGAACAGAGCTCAGTCAATTTTAATTCGATTTTCTTAAATAGGGTATCATTGAAAATATCACTGTATTTTTTTAAGAAAAAAATGTAAAACTTTTAAAAAAGTAAAGGAACGTAAAAATATGAAAATAATGAATATTAAAAAAAAATTATATCGCCTGTTGCTGGCTTGGTATTAAACTTTGAAATTAAGAATGGGTTAACTTAATGTAATTTTTTCAAAAGTTTTATATTTTTCCCTTAAAAAAGGCAAAGCAATCTTTCTAATGATACCATATTTACGAAAATCGGATTTAAATTAACTGGGCTACGTTGTCTCAAAATAGGTAATATTTTGGCATTCGCTTGGGTGTGGGTACGTAAAAAAAATTCTTAAAATCTGAAACTCCAGATTTGAGTTTTTAAACAAAAAATCATAGTGTGGTCATGGTTTCACTATTGGGAAGATATATCTTTTAACTTTTAATTTGATCCAAAACTTAAAAATCGTTCTCCGATTTAAATAGGACTCAGCGAGCCTATATTACACAGGGAACCCATCTTATATCATACCAATACCACTTTTGAAAAGGCGCCTATTCTTCAGCCCTTCATTTTTAACCAAATATGACCCTTTACGAAATATTCAAATTGCATAATTTTTCATTCAAAATGTGCATGCAAATGTGCGTTCATAGATTAATTGTCCGTGAAGTTTAACACATTAACTGTCATGAGGCACATACGGTGTGCCTCAATAAAATGTCCACGTAGGCTCTGAGGCACAGCGTATGTACCTCAGTATTTGATTAGACATTATAGTTCATGGTTTAAAATTAGTACCTCGAAATGTAAATCTGTAAACGTAGTTCAATTCCGCATGGCCTGGCATACCTAAACCTATCTTTAGCGCATCATTTTTATACCCCCACAATTAAAAAAACCTCTTTTTCTGGCGTATATTAATTTTGTCACTGCGTTTGTAACGCCCATAAGGAAGAATGGTAGGTATAGAAAAGTATATATATCCTTGATCAGCATCATCACCCGAGTCGATTTAGCCTAAAAAAATTGCACAAATATAAAAATAAGGCACAGCTCAGGTACCTCACGGCGTATACATTAGGCCGTGAGGTAATAAATATTGTGCTTCAGTAAAATATTTCGAAATTTCACAGAAATATAAAAAAAAAACATTTTCTGATATTTTGTCCGGATTTTCTGATACCAAAATACACTAGATCTATAAAAAAAAAAAAAAAAAAAATTGCCCGGAGGACCCGATATTTTTTTGTACGGTGGCAGTTAAAGTGTTAAGAAAGCTACTCGAAATTTTAATTCATTAGCTCAACTATATATCGCTCATTCTAAATAAGGCATTGGGACATTTGGAGTACTTATTTTGCAAATGAAAATATATTTAAGTTCAGAAATATTTTTTTTCATTTTTTTCTACAATAGAACTACTTATGTCCTTACCAAATAAATTTATATTAATGCTAAATGTGCAAAAATTTTTTAGAATCATGAATTCAGAAAACAGCAGGCATCAGGACACGGAGAATTTTTTTTTCTGAGATGACATTTTGTAACACATATCTGTGAGTTTTGGACACATTTAAAAATAAAAGTTTTTCCACGAATTGTGTGCAAAGCATGACGACCCCTTCACAATATAGCTTTATAATCTTTATATGTCAGTTCAATGAAATAAGATCTCCTATTTAGCTCGTATGGCATCGGGACACAAATTGTTAGGCATTGGGACTTTTCCGTTTTTTCGTGAATAATTTCATATTAAAACGACAAAAAAAAAAGTTTGAGTACGAGAAGGTAGACCCACATATTTCCTTGTATTTTGGCCTACTAAACACGAATCTGGCATCCATTGTAACATGTTGGCTCTTGGCTATTTTCAAAATAATTGAATTGTAATTATTTTACGAATGTGTGGTAGACTTTTTTTGGAATGAGCGAAAATATGAGTTTATATTTAATTCAAAATTTAAATCGAAAAAGGTGTGGCCAGACATATATTTTAAACGGAGAGGTTTTTGTTTGTATTGAGAGATTATAAAGTAAATTACTTAGAGGTGAATTTTGATTTTAAGGTGTTATGTTTTAAAGCGCATATTTTCAAAAAAATTTGAAATAGCACTTTCCAAAACACATCGGCGTTGCATTGAGTTGTTATTCCATGAATAAAGGTGTTATAATAAATATAATGACACGACAATTAAGGCTAATTCTTTGACTTAATGACAAAAATAAGAATAATAAAGATGTCATCGGGACGCATAGGGAGCTGTTTAAGCAACGAAATACTAAATTTGTTACATGGAATTATAACGCGCAATGTATAGGTACAATGGTTAAAAAACACACGCCTTGAGGTCGCAAAAAGAGCCTCCACAAGATCTTAAATACATCACTTATGCAACGGCGTTTATTATTCTGTGAGTACCTGCGGTATCGCAAATGGTGCAAACCAGTAATGAAGGAATTATACTTGTCCTTACCACAAAAATAAATTATAACGTCATCAAGCCGCGTAGGTAGCAGCTTATGCAACAAAAAAGCAATATTGTTGCACGGAATTACTAATCGCTGAGTGGAAGTGCAAAGAAAAATTTTACTACAAAATTTTTATTGCAAAAAAACAGCAAAAATAGGTTCTTTAACCTCATAACGATAAAAAGAAAAAAAATAAATGGAGTCATGAGAGGAAACCACTTAAGTTGCAGTAAAAATGCAAGAACAATGAAAATACATTCCATGGACAAATAAATTTTATGAATCGACAGTAATGATGAGGTTTTCAGACACATGATAAAAATATATATAAATTGTGTCATAAAGTTTCTCAGGGAACCTCTTAAAGTAAACTTTAAGCACCAAATGCAATAGCAAAAACCGAAATTAAAAAAAGACAAATTAATTAAAGTTCAAATTAGGAAAAGCATAAGGACGAGGATTTGAATAAGAATTAAGATAAGGATTGTGAAAAAGATGAGCACAAGGATTTTGACGAAGATTAAAAACAGGTATAAGATAAAGAGATGGACAAAGATAAGAACAAGGAATTGAACAAGAATTAGGACAAGAATTCAGATAAGGATTAGAATAAAGCCTATGACAAGGTTTGGGACAAGAATGAGAACAAAGATTAAGACACACCTAAACCAATATTTAACACAATATTGCATAGAAAAAGTTTACAGAAAATTCCACCGATTCGAACGGTAAACTGTCGATTTAAAAATAGCCAAACGATAAAATTCTACCATTAATGAATTGTAGCTCTACCGCAAAAGTTGTTTTACAACAATTTTTACAGCACATGCACTGACTGATCTAAAAAAATTAATTTCAATTAAAAAAATTTTCTGTGTCTGGTGTCGGATTTGAACCTCGGACCTCGCGGTTTCAAAATTCAAAACTCAGCCACGCCCGCTACTATAATGGCCAATTTTAATTGTTCGAAGATTAACTGTCATACTTGTAAAGTTACAGTTTTTGCTCGGTAATTTTCAACGAAAAAATAGTAACTGTGCAACAAAAATTGTATCGACGGTAAAGTCGATATCGTTTGAATTTACCAACGTGATTTTTTTGTGTGTGGAAAAAGAATAGGGAGAAGAAGTAGGGCAATTAAAATAACAAAGATTTGGACACACCAATATCGTATCTTTGGACAAATATTGCGAAAAAAGTGGGACAAAGATCAGGAAAAACATTTAAACAAGGATCAGGAGTTTTGGTATGGGTTAAATTTAAAGTTGAGACCCAGGTTCGAACCCCAGCAGCGACAGAAAATTATTTGAATTAAAATAATTTTTCTGTACGGTCGCCACCTCTCTGCAGACAATGACAGACCTGAGAGAGTATTCAAAATGCCATGTAAAGCTTTTTAAGAGCAAGAACATTCCATTCATCGCCGTTTGGAGTCGGCGTTAAACATGTAGGTCCAGTTCTCGGTCAATTGTGTACAAACTTAATAACACGCACAACACAATTGATCATAAGAAGCAAGGTCAAAGTCCTTTCAAGGGCTGAAATGGCCAGTTATTTATTTTTTTTTTAATTTAAAGTTTGGACAAGAAGTAGAACAAATATTAGGACAAATACAAGGTGGCGCAAAAGTAATCTTCCTATCAGAAAATGCTATAAATTTTGCGATTGGCCCCTAATGTCAGTTCTGTTTTGACATTTGTGTAGTAAACACATGCGAAATACACGTTAATAAACAATGTTACGTACGCTACACTGCTCCAGAACGCGGAATATTGCTGATTTTAAGATAAGATGATTTTTCATCAAAAATAATCATGAGTGATAAGGCCCATTTCCATCTTAGCGGGTACGTAAATAAGTAAAATTTACGCTTCTAGGGCACTGAAAATCCGCGTGTAATCCACGAAGACCCGTTGCACCCGCTCAAAGTCACTGTATGGTGTGCTGTTTTCGCTGGAGGAGTCATCGGACCTTTTTTCTTCGAAGATGGTTACTGTGAATGGTGAGCGCTACAGAGCAATGATCAACGAGTTCTTTTTGCCGCAACTTGATGAATTGGGATTGGAAAACATGTGGTTCCAACAGGATGGTGCAACGGCACACACTGCACGTGCCACAACCGATATGCTGAAGGATGCATTTCCCGAGCGCCTTATCTCCCGATTTGGCGATTTGCACTGGCCAGCAAGATCGCCTGATTTAACCGCTCCAGACTTCTTTTTGTGGGGCTTTTTGAAGTCGCGGGTTTATGTCAACAAGCCTCAGACTCTTGCAGCTCTTAAAGACAATATCCGTCAAGAATGTGAGGACCTATCGTCGGAAGTTTTGGCCGAAGTGATGGAAAATGCCATAAAAAGGGCTCAAATGACAATCAACTGTGGCGGCAGCCATTTACATGACATCATATTCTCGAATTGATGTAAAAAAAATTAAAAGACCAAATAAAAATAATCCACAAGAAGAATCAAAGTTTTTCATTTTTTTTTAAATTACAGCCAAAAAACATCGGAAGGTTATTTTTGCGCCACCTTGTATAAGAACAAATATAAAGATGAGGCCAAGTTGGTAGCAAAGGAAAGGAAACGAAAGGGACTATAATAAGGACAATGATTTTTTTATTTTTATTATTAATTTTATTAATCTTACAAAAAAAAAATCCTTTACATTAATACTTAAGACAATAAATATTACAACTAAACGCTGCCGTTTCAAAAATTACGTGTGTGTTCACGATGCATTCAACTTTTTTTTATTTTTTTTTGTTTTGTATCTGTTGTAATTTGAAATAAAAGTGCGATTTGATTTGAGACGACTTTAGAAGTGGTAATTTTTTTTACTTTTAACTTTTAATTGTCATTTTTTATATTTTTTCACTCCTTCTTTTTGCATTTGCAGGCTTTTGAGGACTGTTTTTAAAAGAAACTGTAATGCTTTATTTCTTTTAGCCATTTGTTACTAAACTTACCCTTCAAAATGAGTTTTCAATTGACCATCTTCGACTTTTCTTTCTGTTATATTCCAAATCCTGTACCCAACCAGTTATATTCAATCCTGTTATAGCCCAACAAAGAGATTGATCAAACTATTTTAAAATAGTCATAACTTTGCAAGGTAATGCCAGTGAAGCGGCCGCGTAAGTAAAGTGGTATCGCGCTTGACTGCCAACCCAGGGATTCTTTGTTTCAGCCTCGACTAGCCCATGGTCCTAAGCTTTTACCTTTCTGCATTTCTTTCCTCATTTCTAATCAACTGAAAATCAATATTTATCAATATTTAAGAACTAAAAGCTGTATTTAGGAATGGAAAGTTAGTCGATGGGATTGCCTTATAGCTAGAATTGACTGAGGTAAAGGCATAACACTTCCTCAGGTTCTAAGATTTCTCAGATTTCTACGGCTTTTAGCCGTGCTTGGAACATCCTACACATATTTCACTTGATTTACTCCTTGACAATAATCTATTACTTCCCATTTCGAACCAAGACAAACTTGACTGACTAAGTGTAACACTTGAAATATTTAGTTCAAAGCTGAAAAAAAGAGGCATTGTTGGGTCAATAACCTCAAATAACTCAAAGTTCTGATGTGATGAACAAAAAAGTTCAGATTCGTAAACAGTAGGACCCAACTGTTTGTAACCAGCTATCAAATCAACGAAAGGACAAAATTTGTTCTTATTTTCCGACTTCTGCCAATGAACGGAGGATCAAATGATTTATCTATATAATAAAAATTTACTCATAAAACTGAAAAAAAAGTCAAAAATTGGTAAGAACAAGGTTTTGAAAGCTATAACATCGTCTTTTCCAAAAATTTTGTTGAGTTGCTTATAGTAGCCAATAAAAGTTATGTCTAGAATATAAACAGCTCCTTCCTAAGACTTTTTTACAAAAAGTGTCCTCTTCAAAGCTTTTGAAACTTCTAAAGCAGCAGCTGTGTAGAATAGCAAAAGCTTAATTTAAGCAAAATAAATTTCGCTCAAATTAATAAAAATGTTTTATTCCTTTTTTATGCTGGACTTAAAATTAACATTTTTTTTTATCGCAGCATCAAGATTGCATTCTTAAAAGCACGCTCATTTGACACGCTAAAATATTTCATTAAGCAAGGAAGCACACACACACACGCACATCTTCAATATTTTTTTCTATTTTGCACTAGATGCTTCTATGCGTCATAGTGCGCCAATCGGAGTGAGCGTATGCTTGTGGTAGTGTGAGTTAGAGTGGGCTAGTGTTTATGTGGCTGTTTTTCCCATAGTTTTTCTAGCATTTAACTCACAGACAGCTACAGCTATTTCATGACTATCAACTCAATAGTAAAAAAAAAGAAGCTTAGTTTTATATTTCCTGCACGTATTTCGCGCAATTCTTTGCACTTGTGTTGCCAACATCATGCGAAATGCTTAAGTTAATACTACATTTTTTTTTTGTTTTTTTTTCATTATTTTTATTTTTTTTTTTTATATTGTGAGAGATGAAGTGCTGTCGAAGATGCCACAGGAATGTGTTGAGCATGTTTAGTAGGCAAAAATGGCGGTGTAGCAGAAAATATTAAATTAAGGAATAATTATTTAAATCCTTGACAACAAAAAGTTTATTAATTTTTAAAAATAAATTGAATATTCTTCAGTGTAAGAATAAAGTAAGAGTCCTTAAATATGAGAAATTTATTTTATAAATTTATTTTAAGCAGATTTTTCTGGCGCAGAATTTGTGTTTAAGAATAAGTTGGTATATTTCTCTTTTAATGACATTAATTTTTTTTCTCTTTCTTTCAGGTGAGTCCTTCATTTGCAATATTGATAAATCTTTTAAAAAGTACTGCTATTTTTCCAAGTAAGTAAGTTGTGAATAATGTAAGCTATTCCTTTGCCTTAACATGCCATTTATTAAATATGTGTTGAACAGAAACTCAAGTGTGTGTGCTTCATCTGGTGTTGCCCTCATTAAATATGCATGAGTTGAAGCTTATGCTTCAATGTTATTTGTGCATAAGAAGAAAGATGTGATAAAATAAATATGACAGCATCATATATGAAAAAATCTGCCACAAATATGATTGATTGCTTGATCACGAAATAAAATTGGCTAATAATAAATTGTAATAAATTATGGCAGACATGAACAGTCAAGCCAAGCAAACAACTCAAAAAAAGAAAAAAAAAAACTAAAAAAAAAATTGTAAAATATGCAAAAAACATCAACCATCCAACTCATGAGAAATTCAGGCAGCTTCCAGCAAAACCGGCAACGCTTATCTAAACAAATACAATGAAACTTGAGCGCATTATTCATTAAAAGCAGCACCGAATATCTTTGTGCAGGCATGCACACTAATGCTTACACACACATACACACGCACAGAAATGTCAAATTGACAGTCTGATCCTGCTGCTTGTTATGCTTAGATTGACACAAGTCAATTTTTCACATTGAACAGCTTCAAGGACCCATTAAAGCACCTCTATCGAGCAGCAAATAAAGCCGATCACACATAGCTACACCAATACATGTACACCTTGGGATGATACGGTGGTATGAACATGCGCTCCAACATGTGCTGCTTTTGATGCTTAGCGCGCTTGGCTGGCTGCTTTTAAAATTCAAGAAAGGCAGGCTGCCAGGATGGCAGGCAAGCATATTTTCTGCTCTGACAGGACTAAATATCCATGTTTGTGTGTGTTTGTGTTGTGGGTGAATGGTATTCAACTCTGATTATTGTTGTTGTTGCTGCTATAGTTACAGCTTTTATGAATGCGTACATAAATGTTGGCAACACTTACTGTCGCATACATGCCTCGCCTTGGTTGTTATGCAGGAGGAGACAGCTTATTATTGGCGGTTATAAAATTTCAAATTTCATTGTCGCATATTCGAGAATTTTAAGCACACACACTCGCACACTTGCACACTGGCACGCAGCCACTTGCTCTGAAGAGTCACATTTGTGTCAGGTTTTAGCTGTTTTTAGTGAAAGTTAAGCGGAAACGGAAATATAAAGAAAATCTTACGTTCATTAATTTTTATGTTTAAATTGTTTTCCTCATTTTTTTTGTATTTTTATTTTTATGCTTAAAGAAGTTTAGCTGTAGTTGTGTGTTCAAGCGTTGTCAGCAGAATATATGAATCCCTGCTTTGTATGTATTTGAGATTATATCCGGTTGCCGTACATCAGCCGTGACTCTTGCAAGGCAGCATTCTATTTCCGTTTCCTTTCTTTATATATCTCTGGCATTGCCGGAGGATTCTGCTCCTTATTTTTTGTTTTCTCTTTCTAGTGCTTCACCATAAAAGAGACACACAAACCTGTTCAACTCAATTTGTGCATTATGCAATTTTATGCCTGACCTGCAGTGCACAAAGTACAGCTGTCACGTGATGCTGGCTTTTGGACAGAAGCACGTACTAAGCAAGTACTACCTGGCGCCAAAGAGTACCGAGCAGTACCTGAAGTAGCAGTAGTTGAGCTTCATTTTTTTCCATCTTTCTTTTTTATGTTATAATGAACAATGATTTTTTTTTTCTTATATATCTTGTGCTTGTTTGACTTGTGATGTTGACAATCGAAAAATTAGTAATTGAGCCAAAACAAAAATAATTTATGCCAATTCATTGACATGAATAATGAAAATGTCAAGATCCATAAGCTTGATAAGGGATTTATTTACGCAGGGATAATCAATGTCAGGCAATTGTAGTTGTTCGTTTACAAAATGAATGCTGAGTAGCTTGAAAAGCTTCGATACAGCAGGTATTATCAGCATTATATGAGGGAGTTTAATTTTTTAAACAAATATCTCTATAATAAATACATCTTAGATTTTGAATATAACATACACTCAAACCCTAAAGCCTTTTGGAAATTTGTCAAATCTAAAAAAAATTGTTCTAGCATTCCAACTGCTGTTTTTTATAATAATAAAATAGTTAATTGTGCTAATTCATCGGCTAATCTTTTTGCAGAGTTTTTTCAGTCGAATTTTGTAACTGAAAATGATCCCGATACTAACAGTTTCTCCCATATTCAGTCTTCTATCGATTTTGGATCGCTTGTGATATCAAGAATAGATATCATGGAAGGAATTTTAAACTTGAAACCGTCAATGCAGACTGATATTGATGGTATGTCTGTTCAACTTTACTGTTGAAAAAATGTTTATCTTTAGTCGAACCCATAAACATAATTTTTAATAAATCGCTTTCTTCAGGTGTTTTCATTTCTGACTGGAAAATTGCTTTGATCACCCCAATATTTAAAAGTGGGAATAAAAATTATATTGCTAATTACAGGCCAATCTCAAAATTGTCTTCTATCTCAAAACTCTTTGCAAATATTGTCAAATTAAAATCTATTTTGAAGTAAAAAGATTAATCTGCCCGAATCAGCATGGTTTTGTATCAGGGCGCTCAACCGTATCTAATCTTGCAATCTTCACTGAAGATTGTATTTCTGCCTTTCATGATGGATTTCAAGTAGATACGATCTATACCGATTTTTCTAAGGCCTTTGATAAGGTCTCCCATGGAATCTTGATTTCGAAACTATCGAATTTGGGATTTCATTCCATCTTTTTGAAATGGATAAAGTCTTATTTGACAAAGAGAATTTGCTATGTCGTAATTGACAATGTAAGATCGGTACTTTTTATTGCTTCTTCTGGTGTTCCCCAAGGCAGTATTCTTGGTCCTCTGCTGTTTATCTTGTTCGTCAATGATATTGGTAGCTGTTTTTCAAAGGCAAGGTACTTAATGTATGCGGATGATCTTAAAATTTATTCTACCATCAAAAATATCTCTGACGCTTATGATTTTCAATTACAGTTGTCGAATCTCTCTATTTGGTGTCTTAAAAATCGTCTTTCATTAAACATAATGAAATGTTTTCATACCACATTTTCAAAATCACAAAATATTATTAATACCTCTTATTCTATCCACGGCTGCACTTTAAAATCTGTTGATAATATATCTGATTTAGGTGTGATTTTTGACTCTAAGTTTTCATTCGCTAGCCACATTAATTCTGTCCTACATAAATCTTATGCCATGCTTGCATTTGTTCGACGCAATAGCTCTGCCTTTGCTGATCCATATACGCACAAATCGCTTTATACTGCTTTTGTAAGATCCAAATTGGAATACGCATCATTTATCTGGAGTCCGTATTATAGCTCTCATATAAATCGTCTTGAACGTATTCAAAAAGTTTTCACACGATATGCTCTGAAGTCTCTAAACTTCAGTGACCCAATCCCCCAAACTTGAAGTCTTTACAATGTAGAATAACTATATTATCACTTTTATTTGTCCATGATTTAATTAATGGGACTGTTGACTGTCATCGACTCTTAGAACTGATAAGTTTTAACATTCCAATAAGAAGTCTTCGTAATTTTGATCTTTTTTGTATAAGAATGCTTAGAACAAACTATGCAATAAATGCTCCTCTCAATAGAGCCTTAATTGAATTCAACATGCTCTCTAATTAAATTGATATTGATTTTTCGGTAACGAAACAAGCCTTAAAGGTACTTTTAAATAATTTTTACCGGTAAATTTTAATATTTCTAAATATCTCAATGTATTATAATTTTATTCAACAATTGTTATTTTAGTTTAAGTGGTGTAGCCAAATATTTTGTAGTCGGTAAGGAATATTTATCCATTGATGTAAAAAAATAAATAAATACATAAATTACAGCCTTCTTTTGGCGTTACTTCTTCTCAGATGTTCTGACACTGAGAATTGCGCTGGGTTTGTAAAATTTTTAAGCAAATATAGAAGGTCTACCTTCGTCATTATATGAAGTAATTGTGTCTAAGTTAGAGTAGCTTTTATATCTCTTCTTCCCACAAGTTCACAAGTAAAACTAATTTTCATAAGCAACACATAATTAATAAATGAAATAAGCAACGAGTGTGGCTTGTGTTCTTTTTGCTTGCACATGTGTTTGTTGTTTAATATTTACATATAAACAGTGTTTTCTAAGACATCCTTAAAATTTGTCACACACATTCTATGGATTTTTCCAAGAAATATTTATGAACTAGGTTATTTCAAAAACACACAAAAAAGAAAAAAAAATACAATTTTACAAATTTAAAAAAAAAAAAAATAATGCAAAAATTTCTCGTCACCAACTTTTCACAGCAAAGCCAGTGCACACAAACATTTAAGTACCACAATTGTATTGCCAACAATCGGCTAAATCATCACAAAAAAAGCAGTCAACATTTTATTGTTGATTTCATTTGTCATTCTCAAGTAACTACTAAAAAAAAAAAAAAAATGCGCTAGGCATAAAAGACACTCAAGTAGCACTCAAGGAGCACAACAATTGCCAACATTTTCAAATTTTATAACATACGCAAGATATTCAAGATGATGAGGGTTGTTATTTGAAGCACGTGACATCCGCAAAGAAAAGAAGCAATAAAAAAAGCAGAAAACTTCAGCCAAACAATGCAAAAAAAAGGCAAAATGATAAGGAGGCTAACCCAAGACATAAGCAAAAGATCTTGAACCAAATTCAACATTTTGGTTTTTCAAAGTAACGAAATCTAGGCTTAAGACAATATTTAAAGTACTAGAAAATAAAGTCTTATTTTAACGGTCACACTTTTTGTGCTTTCCCTGATTGTGATAAGGATAAGCTGTGTCGTACAATTTCGGGTGTTCATACTATCTACTAAGCCATCATTGCAGGTTGACCCTAAAGAGCACAACTAGATAAATGTAGTAAAATATACAAACTTAATACAGTCAACTTCTTTAAATTGACTTTGCTTCAAGTATTTGGCTAATGTTTTATTTTTAATTATTTTTTTTTGCTTATCAGCAGAATTTTCACAGATTATGGACACTATGTGTCGACATTTAAAATTTATTACATGTCATGCTCCTTGCTTATTGCTTACATTAATATTTAAATGTTAATGTGTGCTCAAGGCGACACTTTGGCAAAAGTAGCATGTAAATAAACTCATTCTGATAATAATATGATTTATTTAAGACAAATACTGTTGGCAAATAAGTGTTAATGCGCTTTGAGATGCAAAAGAGCGCAAATATTAGATATATGCGAACCTAAAATGAGAATGTTTAGGTCAAAATACTGCTGTGGGCATTTTTGATAAATAAAAATAAGTTTTTTTATAAATTCTTATAAAAAATTGCACAAAATCCATTTATTTAATTATGAATATATTTAAATATCACTCATACGGCCCGTTAACAGATTTCATTGGATGACAAGAAAAAACTCATACAAATTTTCAACTTAAACAGACTTTTAACAACAAATCAAAATAATAACATTTACAGTAACAGATATTTGCAAAAAATATCTATTGAATTGATTAAAAACGGACGAATTGAAAAAATTACTCATACGCCGTGTTGTACTCCACGCCACACAGTGATGCGAAAGGGCATGCTAGACGGAAAAAATACGAAATCGAATTTTTACATTCTAAATATTTAAAACTTTTAAATAATATCCATTGATCTGATCTCAGGAATAATGTTTTTATTTACCTCCGCTTTCTACAAAAAATGCAAAAATTCTTGAAAGTTGGCCCAAAAGATGATTTCTTGAAAATTTTTGCTTATGAGTGATTCTAGTTATACTTAATTATTTTTTTAAAATATTTCCCAATATTCAAAAGAGTTGAAAATTGGCATACTTAATAACTAAAATATGATCTTTTAAAATAAAATATGTTCAATAACCTATCTTTTAAAATGTTTGCGCTATAAAACGTTATTTATCGATATAACTGCGTAAGAAATGAACATTTGGTAAAATATTTTGGAAATTAAAAAAAAAGGACCATTTTGTATTTTCAAAAATGTATTTTTATTTAACCATTATTATGTCTACTCTTAATTCTAAAAGTGTCAAGGTGCGCAATTTGCCAGTTGCCTTGTTTTTTAAACTGTTTGATGGTCCTAAAAAGGCATGTATAAACTAGGTCCTGACCTTTTTGTATGAAATGTATTGAATTTGAGGTCGACTAGACTGTATGTGGTATTTAAATATACTCAACACATTACAAAATATTTTAACAATAAAAAAAAAATATTGAAATACATATCAAATAAAAAAAATATATTTTAGTTGAGTTTAAAAAAAAAAAAAACGCAAAAATTGGTCAAATATTTTGTAAAACTAAAAAAAGGACCATTTTATATTTACAAAAATATACTTTTCATTTAACCATTATTATGTCTTATTTAAGCTCTAAAAGTACCAAGGTGCGCAAATTGCAGGATTCCGTGTTTTATAACTTGTTTGATGGTCATAAAAATGCTATTTATTTTCATTTCAAAACCAGGTTTCAACTGGTTTTTATAATTGTGTAAATTGAATTTATAACTTGTAAGAATGGTCAATTCTTCAGATTGAATTTCACAATGGTCGTCATGCTTAAAATGGAATTTTTAATAAGAAATGAAAGTATTGTGTATGTAAAAATTGCGTAGACAGTTTTTGAAAAGTTCGTTTAAAATAGAAAGCATTGGTTCTCCAACATAAAATTTTGGGAATGCATTAAGAATAAATGCTTCAGTACGACACTGTTTTCAAAGCGCCAAAAAAAATAGTGGTGCTGACCATGAAAAATGTGAATGAAATTTATAGTAGCCAAAAAAATTAAAATTTGTTATGAACGTGTTAGCGAAAGAGTACACCAAGACCAATTCGAGATCTTTGAAATAAGTCTTTATAATTTTTTGTAGGACTAACGGTTTTGCAGATATAGTTATTTGACTACATGTCCTATTCACAATTTTTGATAATTTTTTTAATTATCGACTGTGTATAATTTCCAAAAAAAAAAAAAAAAAAAAAATAAATAAATTAATAAAAAAATATATGCAAATATTTTTATTTTTTAAAGTACTAGCGACGTGCAGATTTTGAAAAAAATCGGCATCATCAAAATTCATTTTTGGAGAAAAGCATCCGATTTGACATGGAATCACCGATATGCGCTCCCAAAATGAGAATGTTTTAGTCAAAATACTGCTGTAGGCATTTGTGGCAGGAAGTCATGGATACAAAGAAGTGCTTTTTCTTTCTTTTTCTTTTATAAAGAATTGCACAAAATCCATTTATTAAAGTTACTGTGAATATTTACAGTGCTTGAGAAAAAAACTTGTTGCGCATAAATCTTTAAAACAATTACTTTTAAAAAATTTTTTTATTAACTTAAAAGTTCAAAATGAATATCTTTCCGAAATAAATTTAATATTTGGTCCAGTCGCCATTGCTTTCAATAATGGCTTGTCATTTTCTGGCGCAACTTTGGCTGAGTTGTGCAGCATATTCCGGTGATAGTCCTTTCCATATGCGTTGCAACGTAAAAATAAATTATTTTTTTGGTTGAAATAAGTTTTCCTCTCAGTTTTGTTTCATATCGGACCACACATATTCAATGGGATAGGCATCGGAGATTTGAGAAGTGTTTGCATCCCATTCTCTTGTTTCATAATCCTCCTGTGGTATCCAATCATTATATTATTTTTCATACAATGCTTCAGCAGATCTTAGTAGACCATATTTGTATAATTTGCATATCGTCATATGAAATCAAAAAAGGCGTAAGTTACCCAAAATTCAAAATTGACTTTTTGATTGATTATGAAGCACCGTATCAAAATACATGTTCATGCAAAATCTCACACTCCTACCACTAAAAACGACGTTTTTATATACAAAATTCAATAAGCTTTTCAGTGCAAGCGCAAAGCAAAGCCCAAGCATTTTTTGCTTCTCCTGCAAAATTTTTCAAATGTAACTTACGGCTTTTTTGATTTCATATGACGATATGTACTCTGTATTCAGATTTTGTGTAAAAGTGATCAATTTCCCAAAACCATTTTCTGAACAGCATTCGTACGGCTCTCCGCAAAATCGCCCAAAGAAAAATCGCCAAAAAAAAAAATAATGAAAAATCACCCAATTTTTTTCCATACGAATTTTGGATTCCAAAAAAATTGGGCGATTTTTCATTTTTGTTGGGTAAAATTTCGTTTTTTGCTTTTGGGCGAAATTTCACCCAAATATGTTGGGCGAAATTTCACTTTTCGTTTTTGGGTGATTTTTCGTTTTTTTTGGGTGATCTTTCGTTTTCAATATTGAATAAGAAACGTCAATCAGTTCTTAAAGATAACGGTATTTAAAGTAAAAGCAGCGATTCTTCTTTTGTTTTTCTTTTGTATTTGCATCATTTGCTTGAGTTTGCTTGGTCAAGTCAAAGGAAATATTTAGTACCGCACCCGCGCATCGCTACGCGGCGGATCGCGGCGTGGCGGATTACGCGTAGTGCGACGGATCGCACGCGCCACCCGTCGCCCCGCCCTGCTCCCCCCCACCACCTCCGCCGTCATTTTTTCTTTTTGAAATTTTTTGATAACCAAAGAAACTTGTTTTTTTGAACAAGAATCAGTATTTTTCCCTTGTACGAAATGTTTTTATAGATTTTTAAGTATGAGGTTATATAAAATTAAAATGAATTAAATTTTTAAATTTAACGCACTTCCTACACAACTAAGATTGATGAGTAACGTATAGTAGCTTACCCAGTACCTTTTATCGTTGCAATAATAGTTCTAATAATAGTTTTCGTTTTATTATTTCATGTTTTAATAACACTGGTTAATATATAACTATATTAATAAAAAATAAATAAATAGTATTTAACTCATCAAATGATTGAATTAAAATAGACTTTTAAAAAAAAAATACTGTCCTTGAAAATGCTCATTTCGTACAAGGGAATTTCGTATCTCGTGTAAAATAATGGGCAATTTTTGGGCGTAACACAATGTAAAATAATGGGCGATTTTTCATTTTTTTTGGGTGAATATTCGCTTTTGTTTTTGGGTAATTTTTCTAAAAATTTTTGGGCTTCTTTTCGTTTTCTTGGGTAAAATTTCGTTTTTTCGTTTTGGCCGATTTTTCATAAATTTTTGGGTCATTTTTCATTTGGGTGTTTTTTCTTTTTTTTTTTGGGCGATTTTGCGGAGAGCCCATTCGTACACATGAACCTTCAATGGGTGCTTGACTGTTCGCTGAATCAATTTTTCGCGGTTTTTTGTCCAAGCTTTTTTAAAGCGATTATAAATAATGAAAGAGGATTCGTCAATAAAGATAACATTGCTCCAGTCACGATCCAAATGTTCATAGGACCATGTTAATCTTTTTTCATCTTGCTTTTTTGTTTGATACAAAGGTTTTGTGTTGGTACTCTTGTTCGAAATGCCTGATTCCAAAAGTCTTTGCCTGATTGCGAAAGTAAAAACTTCGACTCTTGTCTTAGATAGTTTTTGTTTCGATGCTCTAAGGCTAAGGGTCACATTTTTATCAAATAAATTGGATATAGCCTTATCCACCTTTTTTGAGGTCACTCGTTCCCTACCTCTGCCCTCAGCTTCATCAACATTATCAGCTTCTTTGAAGCGCTTAATCCACTTATTCTCAATTCTCAAATTTTGCGTATTTTTGGGCGGCTTTAGCACTCATTTTTGGGCCTCTCGGGTGGTGAACCAAAAATACAACTTCAACTCGCTTTTTAAATTCGGCACTCATTTCGAGTGTTTAAAACAAAAGTAGGCGTTCGAATGGAACAATTTTTGTATTGCGAAAAAGGGAATAGGCAAAATATAAAAATCTACCGCCGTGAGTTTTTTTAATACACTGGAAAAAATATGTGAAACACTTATTTTTCTCAGACACTGTATATATCACTCATAGGCACCGTCGACAGATCGCATGACAAGGAAAAACTCATAAAAATTTTCAGATTAAAGAGATCTTTGACAATAAATCAAAATAATAACATTTACAATAACAGATATTTGCAGAAAAATATCTATTTAATTAATTAAAAGCGGTCCAAACTTTATGACAAGTGCCACAAGTAGAGTTGAAATAAATAAAATTACTCATACGCAGTGGTGTACTCCACGGCATATGGGAGTACATGACAAACGAGGGAATTTACTAATATTCCCAAGCAACACAACATAAGGAAAAAAAAAACTGAAACGGAAAGAGAAAACGATAAACAAAATGTCAATAAATTTTGTGCTTTGTCCACACCAGCCATCAAAGTCAACGCAATGGTCAACCTTCTGCGGCCTAACAGATTGCTCTGCCATTTTTAATCAGCTTCTTAGACATTTTTATTGGCTGACAGATGGGCTGAACGTTGCGAGAACAGCTCCACAAAACAGACTGACAGACTGAGAGACAAAAAGCTTTAGGGCCCAGAGACCGCTCGAAAAATTACGAGTTCAGCACGCTAGCAGACAGCGACATTTTTATCTTAACGACTGTGACAGGACTCACTCTTAACATAGAAAAAAAAAAAAAAAATTACTGCTACGCAGTGTATAAATAATGCTTGAAGCGGAAGTAAGAGATTCTTTGCAATAAAAAAAAAAAAAAAAAAAAAAAATATATATATAACAAAGCAGCGAAGATTTAAAACTTCACAATGTCGTCGTTATTTTTTGTTGTTGTTGTCGTTCTTGATGTTGTTTACCTTAGGGAGCAATCTGAAAATATTGTGGATTTTCAGATGTCGTTGCTATAATTTGGCTTTTATGATGACCATTTGGTGTTTATTATGTGTGCACTTATTTTTATATTTGAAAATTTCATTTTCAAAGATGTCCTTTTTGTGTTGTTTATTCTTGTCTTGTACTTGCCAAAATGAGGTGTAACAGAAGCTGTAATTAAATTTATTACTCTGCAAAGGCAATATAACAAGCAAGCAAAATAAAAAAAAAAAAAAAAATAAAATTAAAAAAAAATGTGAATACACGCAATAAGTCAAAGTCAAGGTCTTTTTGGTGTTGCCGCGGAAGTTGTATTAATAAGTTTTTTGTTGGATTTTATTGACTCTTTTGCCTGCCTCTTCCTTTTATTGAACCAAAGAGATTTTTTATATGATATATGATATATGATATATGATATATGATATATGATACATGATATATGATATATGATATATGATATATGATATATGATATAGGATATATGATATATGATATATGATATATGATATATGATATATGATATATGATATATGATATATGATATATGATATATGATATATGATATATGATATATGATATATGATATATGATATATGATATATGATATATGTTATATGATATATGATATAGGATATATGATATATGATATATGATGTATGATATATGATATATGATATATGATATATGATATATGATATATGATATATGATATATGATATATGATATATGATATATGATATATGATATATGATATATGATATATGATATACAATATATGATATATGATATATTTTTTTATTTTTTCTTAGACTAAGCCACCGCTCAGGGGATGCCCCCTATAAATGCGAAAGCATTGTATTGATTCGGAAGATGGGTGATAGTTGGAGAGTGGAAAGATGAAGTAGTGTCGGTGAAGTTTTGTTTTAAATTCACACAGCGCAAAACTGCAGGGAAACACACCCGCAGGGAGATTGTTCCACAATTTAACTGTAACACTGAAGAAAGAAGTATCTCGGTAATGCGAGGTTCTATTGGGCAACAAAGCAATGGTATGGAGATGGCCTTGATGAGCTGCCCGAGTGGACTTGGGAATCTGACGAGTTGATGGCGTTAGGTCATGTATCTCCCTTGAACACTTCCCATGGTAGTACCTGTACAAAAAGCTTAGGCAACCAACATTGCGTCGATGCCCAAGAGAGTCGAGAGAAGATTAAAATGTTTTCATCCTCTATCAGATATACCGCACGTCGTTGAATGCGGTCCAGAAGCTCCAAATAAGATCTTGAAGCTCCTGCCCAAATGTGCGAATTGTATTCCATTTTCGGCCTAATATATGAGGTATAGATCTCGCGTAGTTCAGTTGGAGTGAAGTATTTCTTACACCGTTTTAAAAAACCTAGGCACTTGGCCGCTTCTTTCGACACATCGAAAATGGGATCATTCCAGCGAAGATCGGATTGAATCGATATGCCCAGAACGCCAAGAGCTTCTGACTCCACGAGATCTACACCGTTCATATTGAGGGGTCTAAGGGGCAATTCATTCGCTTGTGACTTGACAGGCAGCATTGGGTCTTGTTAGCATTAAACTCTAATCTGTTAGCAAGTCTCAACTCGAAGATTTTTCTTAGGTCATTAAGAAGTGTGTCATTCATGTGCTGCCTCTTTCTATAAATCTCTAAAGAGTTCGGGCATTTTTTGAAAGAATATGAATGACAAATGCTGCTGTCATCCGCAAACAAATGAATTGGGTTGTGAGTCAATGACAGAAGGTCGTTGATAAAAACCAGAAACAAAGTTGGCAATAGGACTGAACCTTGTGGTACTCCAGCACCGATGGCGTGCTCATTGGACGAAATGCCGTCGACCATGACACGGATTGATCTGTCCTTAAGAAAACACGTGATCCATCGAGTAAAGTTACCATCAACACCATATGCAATTAGTTTGGGCACGAGAGCTTTATGCCACACTCGTTCAAACGCCTTAGAAATATCTAGAGCAACAACCCTGCTCTCACTGAAGAAATGAACACAATGGTTCCATTTTTCAGTGAGGAACGCCATAAGATCACCAGTAGAGTGGGCCCTACGGAAGCCATATTGACGGTCACTGAGCAAATCGCTGCGGTCCAGATAATTCATAAGGTGGAAGTTTATTACACTCTCCATGACTTTGGAGAGCGTAGAGCATATCGCAATGGGTCGGTAGTTCTCAGGGTTCGTGGTATCGCCCTTTTTAGGTACCGGCTGAACATTTGCGACCTTCCAACAAGATGGAAATACTCCTGTCCTGTAAGAGATGTTGAAAAGGTTACGCAAAGGTCGAGCCAGTGTAGAAGTACACTTTTTGAGCACAATTGGTGGTATACCATCAGGGCCAGAAGATTTGTTAATGATATATAATATATGTGATATGTGATCTGTGATGCATGATCATATATTGCCTTTCCTTTTATTAATTTAAAAACAAAAAAACAAGAAGTTTTTAGCTTCAACTCTATGACACTTTTTATTGCTTTAATTTTTTTTACCATTTTTTTTTAGTCTGATGATTTTGATGAAAGCTTTCATAAACATCAGTTTTCTATGAAGTTTATGGGTGGATAAAATAAACTTAAATAAAGCAATAACGCTGCACAAATTTGTATTTCATATCAATTCAAGTTATTTGAACTAACACCTGTTCACTTGTGTGCCATCATATGCAAGGTACAGTTATATAGACACAAGCAGCAATGTTCATACGCGCACACACAGCTGTGTAGCAAGCATACAACTCTGCAGTATGTAGTTTATCGCTCTGCATCAACTTATTTGTCGGCGCTGATGATGAGGTCGTAGTGAATGCTGTATCACCAATTGTGGGTGGTTCTTTGCTGTAGTATGAGTGTGCTTGTGTGTTTTTTAAAAATTCTGCTACTCAAGAAAACACAAAAAAAAACATACTTTTGCAATATTTGTTCGTTTATGTTTTTTTTTTGTTTTTTACCTGATTCGATTTACTTGAAATGCTGTTACATATGTCGTTGGGTGTCTTACTTGTCTATATTTATATGAGTGTGTCTTATCTGTCATATTTGTTTGCCGGTGTGCGTGGGTGTGGAGCATGCATTAAAGTTGATTGTGCTGGAAGTTAAGTTATGATTAAATTTTACCTGCTGCTATCAGCATTTGTCATCGTTAGGGTGAATAAAATTTCTCATATGTAGAAGTGTAATACCAGCTCCTTGATGTGCAGATGTCATTTAGTTTAAAAACATTTGAAGTTTATTCAGTAAATAGATGCTATTTAAAAGCATTTTAAGTCTACACGATAGCGTGTGTGCGCAATTCAAGTGATAATTTAAAGTTACGGAAAAATAAAGAACTTGCATAAATTGTGTTTTTTCTTGCCTTTTAAGTGATTTGTTGTTATGAATTTCTTTTCAAAGTAAGGATACTCGATAATCCTTGTTTTAAACTTGAACCTATATTTGAACCTTGTTCAAGATATCTCTTTTATTCTGGCTACTTTTCCATTAAATACCCTCTTAAGAGCTTTGCTCTTTTGTCAAGCTCATTTTTTCTGATACCTTTTCTCAGCTAAGCTAATTCAAGCACTTTAAATTGATTTCCATATCTAAACATTTTTTGTGTTTTTTTTTTTTTTTTTGTTTGTATACAGTTTGTGTCGTTTTTGCTGCTTCATGCTACTTATCTGCCATAAAACCATTACCCAAACCACCACCCAATACTTTCACAAATCAAATTCACATATCAACCAAAAAGTGTGTCAATAATCACATCATCCGAATGTAACCAACGTCAATTTGTGGCTTCACATTTTTCACTGCATACATTAGCCGCAGCCATCATCTATGGCAGCAACGAATATAGCGAAATGAATTTCCGCTTCCGCCCATTTGTTGCCACATCTGCACCTCATGCTCTAGCATTTGGTGCTCTATCTGTTTGCATCTTTTCCTCTAACCTTTTTTTCTTATTTTTTTGTTATTTCAAAATTGTATGCTTGTGAAAAATAAAAATAAAAAATTTTATGTGTATTGAACTTGACTTGGATATAAAAGCATCAAGTAGAAGTAAGTGTGTCTGTGTGGAAATAACACATTGTTGAAAAATATATTTGTATTGTTGTGCAAATGTGGGTGTTTGTGCTTTAGTGTTAGAGGTGTCAATGCGCCTGAGTAGGTTGAAGACCACTTGTATCAAGCTTGACGCACGAAGCTTTTGTATTGATCATTGCAAGCTTGTTGGGTCTGTCTGAAGTTAAATATCCATAAAATAAAGACTTCTAAAGTTAAATTTTAGAATATGTTCGAAATATTCTTTTGCGTTGATTATATGTAGAAAAGTGTGTAATTTTTTACTTTTTTTTTCTTTTTTAACTAAAGACATAAAAAAAGAATAAAACTTCTTGCGAATGGTTGATGTGCTAGGACGTTCTGTTCGCTCGTCAACTTCAACGTCTTCAAGGCTATTTTGAAAACGCTTATATCACTCATAAAATTTTATTTAACTCAGAGCAGATTCACCGAAAGCAATATTTAGCATTTGTTAGACTTTTTTGCACTTAATTTAATGAAAACTCTCATACTTTCTAGACATGCTCTAGAAAACAAAGACAAAAAAAAAAGGAACCAATCGGTCAAACACAGCCCGTGAAATTGAAAAATTCCTGTTATTTTTAGATACCTTCCTTATAAAAATGGGTTCTAAAAATAGCTCCAAAATATCTCAAACACATTTGATACTGAAAAAAAATGCCAATTATCAAAAATAAATTTTAAAACTCCTAACAAATTTTAATAGGAAGATATTACGTGAAACAAATGATAACCTCTAACCCCAGATTTGACACAAAAAATTTTAAAATTTTAAATTTTAATAAAAATCTTAAAATCGGCGGAATATGATTAAAAACATCTCAAATACATTTGATACTCAAAAAATGTCAGTCATTAAAAATACATTTTAAAACTCCCAACAAATTTTAAAAGGATAATATTACCTGAAACGTATGATAACCCCTTACCCCAAATTTGATGCAAACAATTCAAAAGTTCTAAATTTGTCCAAATTTGATATAAAAATATTTCAAATACAGTTTGATAGTCAAAAAAGTGCCAATAATCAAAAATTAATTTTAAAATTCCCAACAAATTTTGATAGGAAAACTATGATAACTCCAACTCCCTGATTTGATAAAAAAAAAAATCAAAAATTCTAAAGTTGATTAAAAATCCTAAATTCGGTGGATATAAAAATATTATCCTATAAAAAAATTGGCAACACACGAAAAATCTCTATGAATGCAATGTATGTACATTAAAGCGCCTCACAAAAAGAAGTTGTCCGGATCTGCCCCTCAAAATAAACTTTGGTCTATGTTATGATGATTCCCAAATATTTTGGCTCTAACGATTGCCGTCAGCTAGCTAGGATGGTTCGAAAAAAACTCAAAAAATCGCGTTTTTCTTGGGTAAATTTTTTGCCATGATATTTTTAGTACAAAAAATTGTCACAAATAGTGTAAATCAAAGAATTACAGAGTACTGCATCAAAAATTTTGGGAAAAAATACTGCATCACTTTTTTGCAGTGATTTTTTATATATTTTTTTATTTGCAATTTTCATTAAAATATGTATAACTCCTCCATCTTTTGCCTGATTTTCAATTCCGAGGTATCATTGGAAAGGTGCTAGCTGCTGCTTTTCATTCTTATTCATGCTTATTCATGCGGACAACTGTTTTCCTCCATAGAAAGTGAGGCGCCTTAATGTATATAAGACCGTACCTCAAAAAAAGTGCTCTGTATACCAGCGTATATGACGCATCTTAGCAAGAAAATTACGAAAAAAAATTTTTTTTTTTTTGACTGGTGTTTACAGTTACAGATTTTTTATTCTTTTACGAGCTATAAAACTCCTCAAAATCAATTTAAGGCCTTCCAAGGACTTGTAGGAATCTCTTTTTATGTTTATTTTGGAGAAAAAAAAATAATTGGTCTCTTTCAGACAAAAACATCGATATGTCATTCAATATGATCAGACTTTTAATACCGAAGATATGATGAAAGTGAAAAAAGGAGCCTTACATTCGGCAAAAAATTTTCAAAAATTTTTTAAAAATAGTTCTGCTGAAAATATCGATATACTTCCTGAGCAAAAGATTAATGATATTTTAAGAGCTTTATTTTTTGATATTAGGGTGGTACATTAAGATGGTACGAACTGAGATCTGGAGGGTAAGTACTAGAACGGTGCACCGGAGGTTAATGACTTCTATAGAGGTCATATTGGTCTCCTTGAGAAACATAGGAGAAACAAAAAAAACATAGATATACCAAACTTTGAAATCCAACTGTAAACACCAGAGTTATGAAGAAATATGTCAATGCGCGACCCCTACGTTCGGTAAAAAAAAAATTTTCGTAATTTTCTTGCAAAAATGCGTCATATTCGCTGGTATACGGCGCACTTTTTTTTTGCATAGGAGATGGTACGGTCTACTGTACATACAAAACTTTTCTTTAAAAAATTTTTTGATTCATAAAAAATAAACTTAAGCTTCAGAGAGCAACAAATTTTGTGTTGTTTTATGACTCTTAAAAGAACCTTATGACTCTTAAAAGAACCTTTTAAGACTCATATAAATGAGTTTTTATCATCATAATGCGGTTAAAAAAATACTCTTTTTTTTCTGAGTACATTTTCGGATGTTAGGTTTCGAAATATGATTCATAATAATGGCTGTTTTATGTCTCATTTTGGACTCAAAATTAAGACTCTTTTGAGACTTAAAGACTTTTTAAAGACTTATAATAAAGATTCTTTAAAGACTCATAATAGACTCTTTTAGAACTCATAAAAATGAGTATTTTTTGACTCAAAATTAAGACTCTTTTAAGACTTATATTTAATACTCTTTTAAGACTCATAATAAAGACTTTTTAAATACTCATAATAAATACTCTTTTAGAACTCATATAAAATACTCTTTTGGACTCAAAATGAAGACTCTTTTAATTGCCATATTTAATACTCTTTAAAGAATCATGTAATGGAAGCTTTAAAGACTCATAATGAAGACTCTTTCAGAACTCGTAAAAGTAACATTGATCCGTTCAAGTTGAAATATATTTTTATATAATTATAACTGAAAAAAAAGAAAAATGAAAATGAAAAATGAAAATTTATAAAATATTTTATAACTGAAAAAAAAAGAAAAATGACAAAAATATTTTTTTTTTAAACATTTCAAATAAAAAGTAATGTAAAATTAAAGTAAAAATTAGTAAAAATTAAATGTTAAAAATTTCACTTTGCCATATTCGATTCGACTTCATTCGATTCTGCAAGCTCCTCAACTGCACACTGAACGACTGAAAGATAAATTATGACGTGTTGGAGCGTTCACTTCGAAAAAAATATTCACATTCTCACAAATTACCATCACATAACAAATTACGGAGGATCAGCCGTCATGGTCAGACATACATATGCATCAAAGTTTCTATATATCAAGAAGATAAAAATATAACTTTAAAGTTTATAGAATCCTCTCAGAACCTTATTGTCTCTCGTATATAATACTCTTTTATGAGGCCTTTTTATAATTACGCATATGCCATGCAACATAAGTATAATTCTTTTGTGAGTCCTTATTATGAACGGTATCATATTTAGGACTTTTTAATGAGTTATTTTTTTGAGAACTCATAAAGCAAGCATATTGTTGACACTTTTAAGAATTTTGTTTTTTGAGCAGTCATTTTACAATCATATCAAAGACTCCTTTAGGAGTCTTTTAATTGTGTACTCATAAGACATGCATAAAAAATACTCTTTTTTTTAGAGTCTTATTTTTGAGCAATAATTCTACAATCATATCAAAGACTCCTTTAGTAGTTTTTTTTTTGTGTATCATAAAACACGCATATAAAATACTCTTTTTAGAGTCTTATTTCTGAGCAATCATTTTACAATCATATCAAAGACTTCTTTAGGAGTCTTTAACCGACTTAAAAAAGGAGAAGGTTCTCAAGTTCATTGGTTTGTCCGTTTTTTTTTTTTTTTTTTTTTTTTTAATGTATGTACATCGGTAACTTCTAAAGCACTTACCCGATTTCCGTAATTTTTTTGGCAACAGATAGATACCATGAACACGGAGGTCCTTTTTTAAAAAAGTGGGGGATATTCGACAAAAGGGCGTGTCAATATAAGAAAAACACTGTATTTCAGTTAATATTGACACTAGGGTACTGAAATTTGCAGCAAAAATACTGGGGTAGACACAGGTATTACAAATTACGATCAATAAAGTGGGCGTTATTTGACAAAGGGGTGTGGTCATATTAGAAAAACACTGTATCTCGAATAGAATTGACAGTAGGGTACTGAAATTAAGTGCAGCGGTAGACACAATTTTTAAAAATTACTGTAAAGAAAGTGGGTTTTATTCGAAAAATGGGTGTGGCAATATTAGAAACACACTACATATCGAATAATATTGACACTAGGGTGCTGAAATTTGGTATGCTAATGATAGGTAGAATCATTACAAAAGTGGGCGGGATTGTACATAGAGTGTGGCACTTTAAGGAAATTACTATATATCGGTTAATATTGATACTTGGGAACTGAAAAGTGGCACAGGGCTACGTAGAATCATTATAAAGTACGGTAAATAAAGTTCAATTGATCATAAGAAGCTAGGTCAAAGTCCTTTCAAGGGCTGAAATGGCCAGTTATTTCTTTTTTTTTTCTAAATAAAGTAGAAAAAAGCCGTGTCACTTTGATAAAAATTGTAAAGAGACATAAATGGAAAATACCCAACAAACTTTCAGGAATTAATAAAACAAAATTTTAAGAACAAAGTGTCATGTTTGAAATTTTACTCAAGAATACTATTGCATAAAATTTTTCTTATTCTCTAAAAAGGAAGAAATAAAAACTTTTTAACAAAAATATACCGACTTCAAAATCACTACAAAGTAAAAAATAATTTTAAATAAATTTTCCCATTAATTTCTTGGTTTAAAAGTTATTTATATGTATTATAATGTATTATAATTAATTCCTTTATGAATATAAAAGCTTTGAAGTCGGCGCTAATCTTTGTCACACAATCATGATCTTTTACCATCCCTGCACTATTTTAATCTTTTTTATTTGATGCTTTGCTGCCTTGTAGTAATTTTACACTGTTGTAATTTTTAAAGCTTTGTACACATAAACATTCTCACTATACTGGTTTGGGTGAGCTTGTAAAGCTCATATTGAATATGACATAGTGTGTAACAGCTGCACCAATAATGCATGAAACACATTGGCTACATTCAGCGTACTCAACAATTGCCAACTGAAAGAAAAAAAATCGCTAAAAAGCTTTTATATTCATAAAGTTTGTAATATTTTTATGATAATTAAACAAAAAACAAGAAAATGTTTGCAGGTTTATTATCACTCGAAAATAAATGTGTATGTGTGGCAAAGCGAAGTTTCAAACCACCTTCTCGACGTTCAGAATGCAAATATTTGGCAAATTCGCCTTAGATAAGCAATAATTGCAATACAATTAATATTGTAGCTTTAAGATATTAATAACAGTCAGCTAGCGCTCCAAAATCTGACGCTGATGGCGACAACAAACACGTACTTATGTGAATAATGCTAATAAATTAATGACATTACGTAATGATACTTTAATTTTAGCACTAATACTATTAAGTGAAGCTTTAAGCAATGATTGTTGTAATAGATGAATGGTTAATACTCACAAAAAAAAAACGCACAATCACACATACAGGCAATATTACATGGCTAACTAAGTTACTTCTCGCTTCCAGAATGCGCATCGACAAAGCCAGTGAAATCATTAATTTTTCTTCTAGACACTGACAAATGTTGAATTGATTAATATTATTGAGCTGATTAATGAAGCTTTGTTCGCAAACATTGTTGGACCTCAGCATAATGTGTTCAAGGTCATTCATAACACTTACAATGTCTTTTAGTACTTGGCAGGCATTTTGCTCTAGTATCATTCTTGTACATTTTTGGATTATAATTTATGTTCATGATAACCACTGACTGCAACGATGATGATGATAAAGTAAATTCTTGATCTGTTGCCAGCAAAAAACGATGCAAAACCAAGTGAGCGCACAAGAGTGAGACAATTTCGGGTTCATAAATTATAGACTTAGTCTGCTGTATATCAAACTACAGAGCCGGGTGGAACAAAAGATTTTCTCGTAAAGTGTAGCTATTATTTTTATTATGTTGCGAAAATCGTAAGAGACTGAAGAAAATTTAAATTTTTACTGCATTCTGTGGATTGTGAATTGGTTTTTCTAAATTGTTTTTGAAATAAATTTTGACAAAATATAATGAAAATATATTTGTGTTTTTAATATAGAAACTACGTAAAAATCAAGATTTATTAACTGTGCAAAAATGTGTGGAAACTAAGCGTGTTCGTCAATGGCTGGCTTGTGGTGTTTATATAAAAGTAAGGTTATGCGTTATTGCGCCGTTTTGTTGATTTGTCATCTATGTGGAAATAAATTTGAATATTTTATGATTAAATATTGTTAATTTTATTGAGTGTACAACGAAGAACAATTTCGAAAAGTAAAAAGTTTTTTATTTCCACCATAAATATTTTTACGCAAAGCTGTGTCCTTAAAGAAGCACTGCTCTGCATAACTTGTAACGCAATCTGACGCTCTTGAGGGAATTGTGATAAAGATGGTGCGGTAAGAGTAACATTGTGAACAACAACCATAAAAGTAAAACAAATATTAGAACGCAACATCAGGATAAAGTTTTGAACATGAATAAACTCATATTATTTTCCAAGGTTAAAAGGTAAGACATGTATGTAGAGGCAGGGATGAAGCAACAAGGATCAACTTGTTTTTCTAAGGAAAGGTTCAATTAAAATTGCACTGTTAAGAAAATATATTTTAAATGTATATTAAAATAAGATAAGAAAACAATAATTTTTCAAATTATTTATCAAAAGGATAAATGATTCACTGATCAATAATTTTGCGGTAAAAAATTAATCATTTATAAATAATTTTTCAAATCAAAATTCAAAATTCAAAATTCAAGACTCAAAATTCAAAATTCAAAATTCAAAATTCAAAATTCAAAATTCAAAATTTAAAATTCAAAATTCAAAATTCAAAATTCAAAATTTAAGATTTAAAATTTAAAATTCAAAATTAAAAATTCAAAATTCAAAATTTAAAATTCAAAATTCAAAATTCATAAATTCAAAATTCAAAATTCAAAATTCAGAATTCTAAATTCTAAATTCAAAATTAAAAATTAAAAATTAAAAATTCAAAATTCAAAATTCAAAATTCAAAACTCAAAATTAAAAATTCAAAATTCAAAATTCAAAATTTACAACTAAAAATTCAAAAATTCAGAATTCAAAATTCAAAATTCAAAATTCAAAATTCAAAATTCAAAACTCAAAATTCAAAACTCAAAACTCAAAATTCAAAATTCAAGATTCAAAACTCAAAATTCAAAACTCAAAATTCAAAACTCGAAATTCAAAACTCAAAATTCAAATTCAAAACTCAAAATTCAAAACTCAAAATTCAAAACTCAAAACTCAAAATTAAAAATTCAAAATTCCAAACTCCAAATTCAAGATTCAAAATTCAAGATTCGAAATTCAAAATTCAAAATTTAAAATTCAAAATTCAAAGTTCAAAATTTAACATTCAACATTTCAGCATCAAAAGCCATTTTAACATTAAAAATTGACATAACGAGTGACATAAAAACACTTTTCTGCTCAAAAAGATTCATAAATATATACAAAAAAAGGACACTTTTGATGCACAGGTTATATTCCTCGTTTGGTTTGAAAATATTTGGAACATATTTTTTTCTTATTTGTTGTCTACAATAAACTGCTGACTCAATATTCGCTCCACTTGTCGCAAAAATTGAAATCAGAGCGAAAACAAAATCATTAAGATTATATTTATTTTCGCACTCAAAGGACAAACCCCGGTAATAGCGAGGTCGAGGTTTGAGAACCCTGAAGCGGCAGCAGCAGCAACAGAAAAAAAATTGTGTCAGAACTTTTATGGCAGGCTGCTTGGCTATAAACAAAGACATTACAATAAAACAAAAGCACAAACACACACACACACACACATATATACACATACACACAACTATACAAAGGCTAATGTAACTTTTGCCACCCACTAGCCACCATGCAGTCCAAAAAGTCGACCGGATGTTCTCATGCATGAGGATCATAATAATTATGTGCGAATGTGAAGGGTGTTTTTAATATAAGTTTGTTCCTTGTTTTTGTTGGTATTTGTTGTATGTTTGCCATGCTGCCAACTACTTACAAACAATTCAATATGGCCACCGGAAGTATGTATGGGTGTAAGTTATGAGTGTACGAGTAAATTAGCAGCAGGGTTTGGACAATGAAACAAACTACTTCGTTATAGTTGGTTGAGAGATTTTTTTGGACGCTTGTTGAACCACACAAGTGCAGACAAGGAAGCGGAAATATGCTGTTGACACTATTTTTGTGATTTTGCCTTTGTTTTGTCTCAGATTTTTTTGAGAGTGTGTGCGTTTGAAGTTATTATTTAATACTTCTTGTTGTGATATTTTATAAAATAAAAACCATTGTTGACTGCCACGCTTTTTTCTTCTGCCAACACATTTTTTTCAGTGTCTTTACTGTCTAACACTAAAGTTGAAATTAACTTGAATTTTTTATGAGCAGAAAGTTGGCGTTGTTCACACTTCAGAAAGTGATTGAAGTAAAAATTTTGTATTTTACACTTTTCTGGATTAGCTTTTTTTGATTTTGTTACCGCTTCTTGAACAACATCAGCTGTAAATGGCAACAGGACGCATCTTTGAAGTGAGTTGTTGGCCACCCAAAAGCTATCACAAACATCTGCTGTTGCTTTATGTATTCTTATCGCTTTCAATAATAAAGTTTTTCTCACTGAATTTATGAGAAAAACTTGAAACGATTGAGTAGTAGAGATTTTTTTTTTTGTGGGATTTATGCTGGGTTTTTTTCTTGTGGCCACTTTTTGTGTGTGGCGTGGACAAAAATCGAAATGTAAGCAATTTGTAGATATATATTTAGACATACATACATATTTTTTTTTTCGCAACACTTGACGTTAATGTTGTCAATTCAATTTAATGACGCGCTATTCAGAAATAATTTATTTTTGGAAATTCTTTAAATTTACGAGTTCGAATGAATTTGATACAATTGTTTGAACAATGAAATCGAATTTGTTCGTTTTTTTTTTTTCATTAATGTTGTAAAATCTTTCAAATCTTCTCCCTCCAACATCGAAACAAAAAAATACAACAGTTTTTTATTTACTTGCCGATCAGGTTTCCTCTTTTCAATTTCTCTGCTAAGCGCACAACGTGCACAGAATTTTTCATTGGAAAATTCAACAGTGTAATCACAGCTTAAATTTTTCTTTCGCTCTTCATCTTATTTTTCATGACTTTTTTTTCATGTCGGTGCTTATTTTGCTCTGTAACAGTAGCAGCAGCTGACGTTTCCCCATGGAAATCCTTTTAAAGGATATCGTTACTTGAAACTCAATTCCCTAACGAAAATCTAGTTAAACTTTGCGGAATGCTGCATTGGCAGCATAAAAATTCATTTCCGCATGCAACACTGGCTATTATGTTAAAATAGTCTGCAACCCTGCGGGAATGCAAATCAGCAGTTATTTAGCAAGATAAGGATTTGATGAGCAAAAAAAAAAAAAAAATTAGTTTTATGGATGGAACTAATTTTATTGATAGATTCAATAAAATAATTAATTGAAACGAAAATGTTTGTTAAAAAGAGAAAAAAAAATTTTAAATAACTTTCAATATTAGATGAAAACGTCTTCAGATTGAAATTTAGAGTTTGGGTTAAAATTAAAATCAAAATCAAAATCAAAATCAAAATCAAAATCAACATCAACATCATTAACATCATCATAAACATTAAAATAAAAATCAAAATCAAAATCAAACTCAAACTCAAATTCAAACTCAAACTCAAACTCAAACTCAAACTCAAACTCAAACTCAAACTCAAACTCAAACTCAAACTCAAACTCAAACTCAAACGCAAACTCAAAATCAAAATCAAAATCAAAATCAAAATCAAAATCAAAATCAAAATCAAAATCGAAATCAAAATCGAAATCAAAATCAAAATCAAAATCAAAATCAAAATCAAACTCAAAATCAAACTCAAAATCAAAATCAAAATCAAAATCAAAATCAAAATCAAAATCAAAATCAAAATCAAAATCAAAATCAAAATCAAAATCAAAATCAAAATCAAAATCAAAATCAAAATCAAAATCGAAATCAAAATCAAAATCAAAATCAAAATCAAAATCAAAGTCAAAGTCAAAGTCAAACTCAAAATCAAAATCAAAATCAAAATCAAAATCGAAATCAAAAATCAATTTATATCATAAGAAGTCTACAAAATCTTAGCCACTCAAAATGTTCAACTTGGCTCCTTCAGGCCTGAAATTTATAACAAGTTAATAAAAAACTTTCATTAGTTAGCGAGAGCCATCATTAGTTTGTAACCATTGTTGTGGCTACTCAGTTGTTGGTTCGTCTTTCTCTGAGTTGAAATATTTTTACCCAATGTACGTGTGAGCGCAGCCTAGCGCACAATAATTGAAATGTTAAACAATGAGCAAAAAAGCATTGAGCACATTTTTTCTTGCCATAAAACTTTATGGCGTGAATATTTGTGTTTTGTCAATAGAACATTGTGTGGTCCTTACTTGTCCATGAAAAAGGCATCATGAAAAACATTGACAGCCACTCCCACTTAATTTTGCTACTCGGCCGACAACACTAGTCCGTGGCCTCTGCACAGTCGTAAGTTAAGCTTTTTGCACAATTAAATTGTAATGTGCTCTAAGAGAATTATTTTGGACTTGGGCAGAGTATTTGATGGGTTCCTGCTGAGTTGACCTCAAAAAAAAAAAAATAAAAAAATAACCACTTTCCTTAGATTGTGAAATGGAAACGCATGCTTTCGTTATGCTTCAATTCTTTTTTTTCTATAGCGCTATAAAATTCTAAACCGCTTAATTTTTTTTTCCCAGAAAAATTTCTACTCTTCTGAGAATCTTACAAGCGGTCCGTTAGAGCTTCTTTACTGCTTTGACATGCTTGGTAATATTTTTATTCCATTTTCCTTTCATTTATGATTTGCTAATAAGCATTTGAATTGCTGTTTGACAACTTGCTTAGCTTCGTATGATTTTCCTTTCCTTTCCTGTGCTTTCCTTATGTTTTTCTATTTTCACTTTCAATAACATTAGGAGGTATATTGTTTCTGTTCTGCCTTTCGCCCAGTGCTTCCATGAGCAGATTACTTTTCACTAGTTTTCACACTGCTGCTTTTCCTTTCTGACAGCTGTCAGCATTGTTGCTGTCACGTTGTTGTCTTCATAACTTTTGGATTTAAGAAGTTTTTTCCGAACTTTTTTTTTTCTACAACGCTTGTTAGAAGAAAACTTCCTGAATCGTTGGTTGCTTTGGGTCTTGTTTCGCTTTCAATTATATAATGAACTGTGTTGAATATTGGTGTTGCCTTGGCCGCTGCTTAAGTTGTTTTTGCTGTTGTCGTTATTATTATTATTGCTTAGAATTGTCCTTTAAAAGTTTTTAAGTGTTTGTTTATTTCGTTTGTTCTTTAATTTTTGAAGTGCTCCGAACTTGAATGGAATTAAACAGCAGTTGCTGTGAGCAGCTTGGCGAATAACTCAAAAGTTATTTCGATGGTTGTTGTTTTCTTAAGAAATTTCACGTCAGTTATTTGTTCACTCTTTAGATACAGCTCTTTATTTTCACCTACCACACGGGGAGAAAAAAAATCAATGAAATTAATACCCGTCCCCATTATGCCGAACCTATAATACCATATTCATCATAACATACCATCATACTACATCCATCATATCGTATTTATTTCACAAAACTCATCATTCTATTGTTATCATACAATACACATATTAAAATTCCCTATTTTTAGTTGGGTCATCTTGTTTGCTTCTTAAAAAATCCTTACTTTACAAAACTTTTCAGAGAAATGACAATTTTTTATAGAAAGGCAAGTTTTTATGTATTATGATGTTCTGCGAAGTTATAGATAGATGATGAAAATTTTGTTTTTTCAAGTAATGAAAATGATATCGCCCAGAGTTTTCGGGATATACTACTGTTTTTAAGTTAAGGAGGTTTTTGACCCCACCTTTATGAATATTACGGGGCAGTCATGTTTTCAAATTTTAAAGGACATTAAATTTGCAAGAATTTTACTGAAGGTTTTAAATCAAAATTTTACTTAGTTTAGGAGTTAAAGAAAATTAACTACGACCCCATAGTATAAAATGTGATCTTGAAAAACTTGGTTATTTAAGCAAACCCAGAAAAATCCCTGGACGATATGTTCTATGGAGCAATAGATATCAGAATACATTGAAATTTTTGCAGTTTTTTCAAATGACCCTTAAATTGTCGCACAGTGTTATTTATAGAGGCATTTTTTATCTCATATTGAAAAAACTTCAATTACACTGCGCGACAGATATTTTGGTGCCGGATATTTTTCAGCTGATTATTGACAAATTGGGTTTCCTGATTTCAAATATAGACTCCGTTTTTCTCCATCAGCTCGAGTTTTTGAATTATAGGTAAAAACGTGAAAATCAGTTCTTTTTCAGATAATTTTTTGCTATATATATTACATTGATCTACTGATTTGTATTACGATGACGAATTTCAATGAAGAAATATTAGACCTTTCAATTTTCTCACATAAAATTACAATATCTTTGACAGTTTCGAAGATATCAACGTTCAAAGTGGGAAAAATGTCACAATTTTACGTAGGCTGCTCTTTTGAAACCCTGTATATTTAAAATTTTTAAAAGGATTTGCAAAAACTTTTTTTACTTGACTCTGGAATTTTAATAAAAATTTTAGTTTTTTTATTATCTTGCATTTTTTCAAAGAAATTAAAAAAAAGAAACATTTTTTAAATCAATTGTATTACAATTCAAGTACAATTGATATGGTTTTTTTTTAATAAGGTGGGCCTACAAGCTAATGACTCTGCGTGCATTCTTGGGTAACTCACGTATTATTCCTCCTCTTGCTCCGCAACTTTCTGATGTTGTGTCCTTCCTTTACTGGATCTTTTCTTTTTTTCTGTTGGGCTCAGGTTCTTTATCTTGATGCTGAACTTGCATTTTTTGCAATTTCACTTGTAACGAGGTATTTCACTTGTAACGATTTGACAACTTTTCACTTTAAAATTTAATCACCTCCTGTCCTCTGCATCCACTGCTGATGACTTTTAAACCTTCAACCGGCGCTTTTATGACAACTGACGACTTTACAACGACTTGCGTTCAACTGACGACCTCACGACTGAAAATAAAAAAAAAACAACTGTAAGAGCGCGGAGCAACATGGGACTACACTGAACTCACTGACTACTGGAAAAAGACAGAGCTAACTTTCTCCGCTTGTTCATCGCCGTTCGGAGTCGGCGTTAAGCATGTAGGTCCGGTTCTCGGTCAATTGTGTACAAACTTAATAACACGTACAACACAATTGATCATAAGAAGCTAGGTCAAAGTCCTTTCAAGGGCTGAAATGGTCAGTTATTTATTTTTTTTTTACATTTATATATTTATTCGTTGGTCTCATGGTTGAAACAAGGTAACTCTCTTTTTGTCAACCATAACTGTCAAAATAGTGAAAGAAAGCAAAAAATACAGAACAATTATTCAAATGGAAATAATTTCGATTTGACATTTCTGAGTCCATGCTCTCTCCTTTGCATCTACCTTCTGTATTGACTATGGTTGGTCTTGTTATTTTCGACAAACAAGATACCGCAATCGAATGTTCTGGGCTAATTTGGCGGAAGCAAGATCCCGTAAGGTGTGGATTTGTTGTTCCCCTGTTCCCATGTTCTTCTAAGAATTAGACCAGCGATTTGCCGTGCGACGTTTTACATTGGTTGATACGCTATCTGACTGCGAGTAAAAATCATACTAGCTTCTCGTATGTATTTCTGCACGTTTTGCATGTTCTATCCCTGTCTCTCCTTTTTTTTTTAGTGAAAAAAATCTTCTTGTATTTATTTATTACAAGTATCGCCTGTGGTCGATGTTCGACCATACGAATATAGATTTTTCTATTGTTTTTTTATTTTTATTGAAATACGCTTGGTAAAGTTAAAAATAAGTTGGTTATATCGTGGACACATCGGTAGGTTTTGAAGTGACAGTGTATCTTTATTCTTATATTTATTCTTGTATCTATTCCTTGATTAGTCCCAAAACTTGTCTTCATTCATATTCTTATTCCTATAAATTTTTCTAATAATTTACCTACTTCCAGCAAGTCTTTTAGGAAGTCTCTTATTTTATTTAATCCATGTCCAAATTCACGACCTTATCCTTATCCCATTTCCTTTCTAAAGCTGTTTTCTTATTGTGTTAAAATGTTTGTTCTATTTCTTTTTCTTATACTCTTCCCAATCTTACCTCAAACATTGTTTTAGCTATGTCCCAATCTTTGTCCTTACGCTTGTCTCAGTCCTTGTGGAAGTCATCCTTTTCTAACCCTTGTTAAAATCCTTGTTCTAATACTTGTCCTTTTAATTTTAATTTAATTTTATTTTTTTTTTTATATTTTTACTTTCTTTTTTTTTGCTTTTGCATTTGGTGCATTCTGGTTACTTTAAAGAGTTCCCTGAGAGACAATGTGATGCAGTTAATTTAAAAAAAAATGTTTCCTAATAAGGACGTAGAACCAGTTTTTATTGTTCTTAATTGTCGTAGCTCTATAATTTTTGTTTTTTCACATTTATCGTTCCTCATATACACCCCAAATAATAATTCTATGCCACTCCGTTGAATGATTCATGAATCATGATACAAGTACAAAAGGTAGGAGTCAAGGCATATTTAACAAGGTAAATTTTTAGATTCGTGTCGGAGAGGTAGGTACAGAAGCTGTCAAACAAAAGAAGAACATAAAAAAAGAAAAAAAAACAGTGAATAGAAAACTGTGCTTTTATTCAAAAACAGCCGATTTTGACAGGTGCTGTACCCACCGCAAGAGAGAGTGATAACCGGTTATTTTCTCACCAGTGTCTTGCACCGACTGTCATTTGCCTGTATATTGTGTTTTCTATTTTCTTTTCTTCTTTTTTCGTTCTCTAATTTATACTATTTTTGACAGTTAGTGCAAGAACAAAAAACTGTCACTCTTACCATGATACAATTATAAGGAAAGCTCCTATTGGAGAGCAGCGTGCGCTAGTTGTCTAAAATCAGCTGGTAATTTTTAGTTTTTCTAATTGTTGTTGTTGCTTTCGTCGTTTGACGTTTGTAGCTCCTACAGCTTTGTTGTTGCAAAATTTCTCAATTGAGCAGCCATCTTGAAATGAGCTTACCTTGTAATTGTATCATGAAAGTGATAAATTCATAGTAAACATAACTCAGAACTCAGAATTTTGATTGTTATACGCACTATACTCTTGAGTGTGTCCGAAAAGAGGAAAGAAAAACAACAACAACCATACAGCTGTATCAAAAATAATAGAAATCAGATTACGCCTTCAGAGGCAGAAAAAGTTGCACCGTTCTGCGCAAGACGTTAGGTATTTCGTGACGTAGATAGGAAAAGACTCTTTCTCTGTTCTTCTCACTGATTTTCTGTTCGGTTTTTGTCTTTTCTTAACTAAGCCGAAGCCCAAGCATAAACTAAGCTGCAATTTTCGTAACTATGTGGGTATTTACAACTCTTCTGGTACCGTTACACCTAGAGCATTGTTATGTGCATCGGTCACCTAGTAAAAGGTTGATGTTAAGCTGTTGCTATGTGTTCTTGCTGTTACTATATGCTCTTGCCGTTGCTATATGCTCTTGCTGGTGACACTGATCATAAGATCTTGCTGTAAGTAGCTTTGTGAGTTGAGCAACAAACTCTGCTGGCACCCTGGTACATTAAGACCGTTGTTATGTGTGTTGGTCATCTAACAATTGCTAGATGTTACGGTGTTGCTAAGCACTCTTGCATACGATATTGATGAAACCCCAGCAGAAACTTTCCAGCATAGAAATCCCAATAGAAAATTTAAGCGGCGTAAGTGGCTGCGTTAACTTGTATAAGTAAATAAACAATAACTTGGTGGTGTTCACCGCGTGTCCCATAAGAGCGTCGCATATTGTGCGGCTAAAATCGTTGACGATTTTCGTCGTCACATTATCTTATATTTAAATTTTTAAAATGCACATTAACATCGCCAATTGTTTTGATCAAACTTGTCAGTTTATATCCTGCTTGTGTTTGATAAGATAGAGTCTCGATTAGAAATCGCTTTGGTTTAATTTTGCTTTCGTTTGATTTTCTGGGCTTATTCCTCAGCTGCAACAAGTTTCGCCCCCTGAAACTACTCATATTTGTTAGCTTTGAAGAAATCCTCGTGAAAGCTCATCCGAATTCAGAATAAACCGCTGTAAAGGCACAAAAAACTAATTGGCAAATTTTCACGTTTCCCTCTGAAAGACCAAAGACCACAACTAAATCGATTTCTTCTGAAATTTTACTTTCTTCTATAATTAAAAAAAAAACAAATACTCTGAGCCAATTAAGAATTCTCTTGCATAGATGGAAACATCCAAACTGAATGACTGAAGAACACACTAAGGATGTCTTTAATTAACTTTTTTCTTAGTTTTTTGGCAAACAACATCCAACAGTTTTGCTGAATAACCGCTTTGTAATAAAAACATGATTATAGCGAGTGTTTTTTTGACCCCCCTCGACCTATTGAGATAACTAAGTATCATGACGATGTATTTTATGAATGGATTTTTTGCTTTTATTTCTGCGGAAACTTTTCTTTTAATGTTTAAAAACATTGTCTTAAGGTATAATATACGAGTAAATTCTTCGAAAAAAAATTTTTTTTGCTTAATGTGTGTTCTTTATAGTTTTAAGAATATACATACACATTTTTAAATCGATATTTTAAAAAAAAACGGAAGTTATAACGGTTTTTGTTAACCTATATCTAAGCTCTATACAACAAATAACAAATTTTAAACGCGATTTCCTCGAAACTAGTTTTTTTTTATCTATTGGTTCAATTTCAATGATTTTTTTTGCATTTTGTTCATTATTTTGTCCTTTAAGCATCTCTCCTAAATTCAAGAACCTATTTTTTTTTGTTTTTTTTTATATAAACAAAAAAGCTCTCGAAAATGTAACTATTTTTCTAACTTTTTACTTCAACTTTCGCCATAATTAAAAAAAAAAACCCCGGTGGTCTTGCGTAAGGGGGATGCTTAATATAAGGTCTATGCTTTAAAATGTCATTTGATTTTTTTGTTTCCGATACATGGGAAAGGCCATATCCATCGAACCGTTTTGGATGTCTTTTTTTCTATGCCATTTTCAGTGCCCTCTATATAAAAGCCAGAACTGTATTTAAAAAAAAAAAATATTTTCATAAAGTATTTTTTATGTACAAAATAACTGTATAAACTTAAAAAACAAATAATAACTTCTTATATCTAAAAAAATTTTTTGAAAACAGCACCTGTTTTTGGTTGTTACATGTATATTATACCTTAAATATAGGGCTATTTTGACGTTAGTTGGCTAGAATTGAGAAGATCAAATCCCACTTAAGCATCACAGTGGGAAAGTTACTGTTAAGCTTAACTACTAAAATGTCTTCAAATTTCAATCTCACTCTTAAACACTTCGAAACCGGAATTAAAGTTTTAATCACGATTTATATTCCAAACGTAAATGAAGTCGATCACAAGTTATCCTTGCTTCATAAAATGAAACATGAACTTATCGTTAAACTAACACTAGTAACTCAGTGTCAAGCAAATGCAGATATACTAACGCACAAACACACACACATACACATACACATACACTGATTGATATCAAGTTTAAATTATGCACTGATCTGTAAACTCCAAAGCTTGATACCGTAAAATTGACACCAACCACATACAGTTGCAGGACAACAAGTAACTGTAATACAATAACAACAAAGGCACACCAAGTTTCAATGCAAATAAAATTAACAAAGTGGCAACGCTTCACACAGTAACACTAACATTAGTGCCATATTTGCAATGCAAATATTGTTAGGTTTTGTTAGCTGTCACCGATGATCCAATAATTACATGGAAAATAAGGATTATTCGAGGTAAAATTAAATTGTAAATTAAGTAATTAAAGAATTTAATGTTTAATGGACAACAACGACAAAATTAAGATATAAAGTATTTTAACCAAAGTTGTCCTTAAACATTTTTAAAACTTTCAAACCTGTAGATTACGAAGAAACTGTGAATCCATCATAACAGAAATGAATACATGGAAAAAAAAATTAAAAGATTTAATATTAAAAAAAATCCTTTCAATGAAATGTTAATAAAATACGCCAAATTCTTAAGAAGCGCTCAAATAATGCAATGATTAATCTTTTTAAGTCTTCAGAGCAACCTGAAATCTATCGAACTCCCTCGGGGCTATTATGAGAATAGAAACTTTTCCTTTCCTTATTTCCCGAGAAGTAATCAAATATCTTTTCTAACCTAATCCTTGCATTGTTTGGCTTAATTAAAGTACAGCCAAAGTTCGTTGAAACTTTGACACACATAATCAAAATAAATAAACTGCCGAATGAATGATAATTAAAACAAACGCAAGTGTAAACAAAACCGTTACACAAGTAGCTGGCAGCAAACGCCCTCCGCCAGAACGCACCACGTGAGTTCGAGGCGGGTGCTCAAGATAAACAATCTGACGTGTGTGTGTGTGTGTGTGTGTGTGAGCTGACGGAAGTGCTTTTCCCAGTTTGCATGCCTGCTTGTGCGTGCGTGCCTTGAATTGCCTACGTTTGGAATTAGTTGTTAGAGTCAATAATAAATTGACGCAACTTCTTGACAGCTACTCAATAAAATAATTTTCTCCTTTTTTTTACTTGTACGATATATGTTTTATATTTCACGCATAGTTTAACGCACAGCGGTGGTGTATGTTTAAGTGATATACGTGAGAGTGCGTTTCTGTGTGTTAGCATGCTTTTATTTGCCTGTATCAATGAAACAGGGTTTCCGCGTGCGAAATCAAACGAAGTATTTTATTTGCCTAATAAACAAATTCTTACAAGTAACAAAACAATAAAACAAACAAACAAACTTTTATTAATATGCTCGTTGATTGCGCTGAGATTATGATGTACAGTGGGGGTGAGTGGGGGTGAGCAGATAATGTTCAAGAAGATATAAATGATGTGAAATCGAGTAAAATGAATAAAATAACTGAAATGAATGAAATGAATGAAATGAATGAAATGAATGAAATGAATGAAATGAATGAAATGAATGAAATGAATGAAATGAATGAAATGAATGAAATGAATGAAATGAATGAAATGAATGAAATGAATGAAATGAATGAAATGAATGAAATGAATGAAATGAATGAAATGAATGAAATGAATGAAATGAATGAAATGAATGAAATGAATGAAATGAATGAAATGAATGAAATGAATGAAATGAATGAAATGAATGAAATGAATGAAATGAATGAAATGAATGAAATGAATAAAATGAATGAAATGAATGAAATGAATGAAATGAATAAAATGAATGAAATGAATGAAATGAATGAAATGAATGAAATGAATGAAATGAATGAAATGAATGAAATGAATGAAATGAATGAAATGAATGAAATGAATGAAATGAATGAAATGAATGAAATGAATGAAATGAATGAAATGAATGAAATGAATGAAATGAATGAAATGAATGAAATGAATGAAATGAATGAAATGAATGAAATGAATGAAATGAATGAAATGAATGAAATGAATGAAATGAATGAAATGAATGAAATGAATGAAATGAATGAAATGAATGAAATGAATGAAATGAATGAAATGAATGAAATGAATGAAATGAATGAAATGAATGAAATGAATGAAATGAATGAAATGAATGAAATGAATGAAATGAATGAAATGAATGAAATGAATGAAATGAATGAAATGAATGAAATTAATGAAATGAATGAAATGAATGAAATGAATGAAATTAATGAAATGAATGAAATGAATGAAATGAATGAAATGAATGAAATTAATGAAATTAATGAAATTAATGAAATGAATGAAATGAATGAAATGAATGAAATGAATGAAATGAATGAAATGAATGAAATGAATGAAATGAATGAAATGAATGAAATGAATGAAATGAATGAAATGAATGAAATGAATGAAATGAATGAAATGAATGAAATGAATGAAATGAATGAAATGAATGAAATGAATGAAATGAATGAAATGAATGAAATGAATGAAATGAATGAAATGAATGAAATGAATGAAATGAATGAAATTAATGAAATGAATGAAATGAATGAAATGAATGAAATGAATGAAATGAATGAAATGAATGAAATGAATGAAATGAATGAAATGAATGAAATGAATGAAATGAATGAAATGAATGAAATGAATGAAATGAATGAAATGAATGAAATGAATGAAATGAATGAAATGAATGAAATGAATGAAATGAATGAAATGAATGAAATGAATGAAATGAATGAAATGAATGAAATGAATGAAATGAATGAAATGAATGAAATGAATGAAATGAATGAAATGAATGAAATGAATGAAATGAATGAAATGAATGAAATGAATGAAATGAATGAAATGAATGAAATGAATGAAATGAATGAAATGAATGAAATGAATGAAATGAATGAAATGAATGAAATGATGAAATGAATGAATAACATAATGGATGAATTTTCCTAAAAGGAAAATATGGTTATATAATGAATATAATTTTGTATAATAACAAGATATTAAGAGTTCTCGGAAACCAAAAGAAACCGATTCGTTATTGAGATTCCTCGAAACTATTTAAAAGTATTTTTTTTTTCCAACTCTTAACCATCAAATGCAGTTCCACACGATATATGTCTCTGGACACTTATCAACATTCTAACCAATGCTCGTACAACTAAAAATTTTCAACATACACAGACGGACACTTCAGTTAACAACTCTTTTTTGCCCACAATGAATTGACTGCGAGGCACAATTTTGTGTCAAGAAAAACGAAAAAACAAGTAGCACCAAAAACCAAAATCCGTTTTCATGGCAATTTGGAAGCAATTTTCTCCAAATGTCAGTTAACATTGTTGTGTGTCGGGGGAAGTGAAGGTAAAGGGGTAAAATGGTTTTTGCTATTGGCAATAGTTGTTTATAGAAGAAAACTGCTGTTCTTGCTGCTTAAGAAGCACTTCAGTACGAACTTCGAACATGATGTTAAACTGATTTTGAATGTCAAATAGAGAAAAAGAAAAATGGTGAATGACAAGAGCACTAGCAACAACAAAAGTGAACTTGCACGATGTAGTATTTATTTTGAAGGTGGTCCCAGCTTGAAGGTGGTTAGTACTTCAAATAGTCATTCAACACGACAAAAAGGCAAAAAATAAATAAAAAAAAATAAAAACTGTTGCCATCTTTGTTGTTGTTGTATTCGTTGTTGTGGTCGCCATCAGCGATCTCCAGAGATTTGGTCAACTAAGCATTTGGAATTTTCGTATTTTTCGCCATATTTGGTTTGGCACTTTTTCTGTGTTACTTTGGTATGTCTGGTAGTTTTTGTTGTTGTTGTTGTTTTGTGTTTACTATTTGCAGCGTTTTCTTGACCAGAGCCCCACGGTGCACTTTCCCGACTATTTTTTTTTTTTCTTCATCGCACCGCAACGCACCGCCACACAACGCACAGTCTTCCGTTTGTTTTTGCCTTTTTATCAAGTTGGCTATGTTTGTTGACGGCTTTGCGGCTAGCCGTTTGTTTGATATTTGATTTGATGTCGAATGTCATTCGGTACGTTTTCCTGTTCATCCATCTGTTTGTCAATGTGTCGGTCCAAGCTCTAGTGTTGCGTGCTTTTCCGGTCGTTTTCTTTTTTTTTTTTTTTTGGTTTTTATTTTGCTTTTTGTTTTACGTTTCTGTTGATTTTGGTCGCCTCTGTTGTTTTCGTTGGCTTTTCACTTTTTTAAAAATTGTTTTTTTTTTTTTTTGTTTTTGTTTTCTTCTTTCGTTTATTTTTCACTTTTCTTGCCATTAATTTTGTTTTTTCTCCTTGACTTTTTCCCATGTTACTATTTAAAGCTTGCCACATGCTATACAAGAAAGAGAAAAAAGCTTGGCTTTTCTTTACCTCAGCAAGAATTTGATACAGACAAAAATAACAACAACAACAAAAACAACAATAACAATAGCAAAGCCATTGAACAATGTGCATCGTTGTTGCTCTAAACTTGACCACAGCTAGCTTGATTGTCCTTTTTTAGCGGGGTGAAAATATTTGCTCCTTTTTATGGTCATCTAACCAAAGTTGAAGTTGACAACATCCTTAAATGGTCAGCAATAAACAAGCAACAGTGGTTAGCTTTGAAAGCATATCTTTTTGGGTATGTGTGATTGTTATGTTCTGCATGCATGTGTATGTGTGTGTTTGTTGAACAAGGTATCACTTTTGCCTGTCATCGTTTTAACCAAAAAAAATAGTTTCTGTGGGAATTGCTGACAAAGTGAAAATAATGTGAAAATTTAACTCAAAGTAATGAATAAACCTTGTTCTTCTTTCAATCAACCTTTTTAAATAAGAATTTTTCTTTCTTTTCAGGTAAATGAACAAAATAATTTCTCCTTCACAAGAACCTACATATTTTGTGTCCTCAAAAATCGTAAGTTTATGTTAAGAACAGTTAATTGCTTAACCTTGAAATGAAAATTTTCTTAAAAGCTTTTCAAACATTTACATTTCATCTCGTGCCTAAAAGGCTCAGCAACAACATTTTATTAATTTCCACTTCTAAAGCCTGGATCGATTTTTATTTTGGGCTTATTTTTACACTGTAAAAAAAGCGCTCGTTTTTGCATATTAAGTAGACTTATTTTAATATTTGCTTGAGTTAATTGACTCAATTAAAAAAATTTAATTTTACTTTTAAGATTTTGAGAAAACTTTATTAGTAAAAAAGATACAAATTCGGTTTTTTACTTTTTGATGCAGTATAATGTAGGAAGTCATTAAAAATTTCTGACAATACTGAATATCCGAATATTTCTGAATATTTCGGCTTAAAATATCCCTTTGGTCCTTTTAAATGAAAAATTAATAAAGACACGAAATAAATGTAAGCCAACGAAAAAAATGTTAAGGAAGGTTAGGCTGTTATGTTATTCAATGTTATTCAAAAGAATTTTTAATATTATGAATGGTTGCCAAAGTATTGAATATTTTTTCCAATACTTTGACGTTTAAATCTTGATTATTTTATTCTTAAGCAACTGTTATCGATATTGCGTTACTTTTCATAACAAAATTCTTAATTCAGTCTATTTACAGAAGAGGATATATGGGGAATTATTTTTTCCAACTGGACACATATTTTTAGTTTCTTGTTTGACACTTTTTATACAAAATCAACACACGAAATAGGGGAAACGTGTATATCAGTTAGATAATAACACTCTAGAACTTTTTTTCCTGATCAAAGTTCCTTATCCCTATTCCCTTCAAACTTTATTATTACTAACTCCTCTATTTTCAAGAATTATTATAATTTTTATTTTAAATCTTAAATTTTGTTCTTGTTGTTGGTTGTTCCCTTCATTGTCTTCATGTTGTCTTGTTGTTTCTAACAAGAGGATACTCTTGTTAAAAACAGCGTATGCAGTACAGCGTCAACCACCAATGTTCGATGCCGTTAAAAAAAAAAAGTCCTGATAAATGTACCACCTTTTATTTGAAGTAGGGCCTTCTCCCGATTCAAAGACACTGAAGACATATTTGAAATATTGTACAATTTTGGGGAAGTCCACACTAGAACATAGTAGGAATTCGGATACTTCGTCGGACAGCACTGCAGAACATATTGATTAACCCTGTCCTACCTAGAGGTCTCCTTCTATTGTACTATTCCCACCAAATACGTTTGATATAGAATCGTAGTTAGATTGATAAGTATAGTTTGCGGGGTGAATATTGAACTCTGACGCTGCAGCTTCCTGTGAGGCCTATTGCATTATACCAGAGTAGTTAAAGCAATTATGAGTATTTTACTAACAATTTTTTTAAGAAAACATTGGATATTTTCCTATATTAAGAATATTTCTCTGCCATCATTTCTCTTTCTTATTTTGAAGGAGAATATTGTGAATAAAAGTTCTCCGGTAATCCTATTGTAATGCAGAACTGTAATGAGATGGTATATTTTTTAAGCTATAGGCTCAGACTTGTATGATTTTATTTCCTTACTTGAAGAAAAACTGGATATTCAGTGAGAATATGGTCAGAGGTTACTTCTTCCTTAAAGCAGAATCTATAAAGTAAATATACTCAGAGGTATTTTTTTAGTAGATGTCTCTCAACTTGCAATGTCGATAGTACTAAAACAGTGGGGCCCAAGAAATTTTAAGCGCGGGCCAATGCTTAAAACAACTAAAAAACAAACACAAAATGTTTTTGGTAAAAAATCAAACAAAGCAAAAAAACAATTACAATGCAATAAAATCACATGTAATAAAGTACACTGCCAGTACACTGCGACAAGACTTAATTTCTATTACAATAATGAAAAATTACTTCACACAAGTAACGGGACAGTCAGCTTCAGCATCAACATCATCGAGTGTGCGTTTTTTAATTGGTTTTGAATGCTTTTGTTTTTGTTTTTGTAAAGTTTGCTGGCAAATGTGCTGAACACTGAACGAGTGCGGTTTGTGTTGTTGTTTTTTGCAAATGTTCTTTGATTTCAGCACGCGGGCAATACGGGCAACTACGTGGGCATGTTTGAACTAAAAGGTAATTTTTGCCATCAGACCGTTTTTCTTTAGGTCTATTGGAATTTTTGATTTCTTAGAGAATAGTTGAGCAAATATGTGTTAAGTGCTATTTTCGTAATGTTTTCATCCAAAAATCTTGGTGTGATTGTTTGGACATGTTGTTTCAACAGGTTTTTTACCAATTCTGGTTTTATGGGGACGATTCCGGTCCTGTGAATGTTTAGGTATCTTCTATTTAATTTAACTTGGTAGGTCGCCTTGTGATTCTGAGTAGTTCATTCAGTCCAGATATTAGTTCAATTCTGTTATTATCACTCGTGGAGAATTACTCAATCATGTTTAGAACCATATGAAGGTGAAGGACCATGACAAACTTTAGAGTTGAAAAGAATGATGTACTGCAAGTTTTTTGAGAAAGTTAGCTATTAGGAGTCGGTAATATTTTATAGGGTATGATTCTGGGATATAAAAATTTATTATTTTCAAAAATTATGCTCAAATTATTTTAAACTAATGAACAATGTTTTAAAAATTAGTTTTACAATAGTTTTATTGTGACTATGAATAATTATTTATGAAATGTGACTATGAATAATTATTTATGAAAATCATAGAAAATGTATAAAAATTTATGATGTAAAAAAATTGTGTGCAAATATTCGTAAATTCATAATAAAATTTAAAAAAATTTTATTCGAAAATATTTTTTCGAAAAAAATAATTTTGATATAAATTACATAAGATTGGTATCATTCTGTTGCTCAGACTGTTTCTTTGGATAATAAATTTGATGTTGGGACTCGAAGTTTATGTCAGAATAAAAAAATTTTTTTTTTTAAATCAATGCATAAAAAAAAAATAAATAACTGGCCATTTCAGCCCTTGCAAGGACTTTGACCTAGCTTCTTATGATCAATTGTGTTGTGCGTGTTATTAAGTTTGTATACAATTGACCGAGAACCGGACCTAAAGGGTGATTTTTTTGAGGTTATGATTTTCATGCATTAGTATTTGACAGATCACGTGGGATTTCAGACATGGTGTCAAAGAGAAAGATGCTCAGTATGCTTTGACATTTCATCATGAATAGACTTACTAACGAGCAACACTTGCAAATCATTGAATTTTATTACCAAAATCAGTGTTCGGTTCGAAATGTGTTTTATCGACAAATTTTGTTCAGCGATGAGGCTCATTTCTGGTTGAATGGCTACGTAAATAAGCAAAATTGCCGCATTTGGAGTGAAGAGCAACCAGAAGCCGTTCAAGAACTGGCCATGCATCCCGAAAAATGCACTGTTTGGTGTGGTTTGTACGCTGGTGGAATCATTGGACCGTATTTTTTCAAAGATGCTGTTGGACGCAACGTTACGGTGAATGGTGATCGCTATCGTTCGATGCTAACAAACTTTTTGTTGCCAAAAATGGAAGAACTGAACTTGGTTGACATGTGGTTTCAACAAGATGGCGCTACATGCCACACATCTCGCGATTCTATGGCCATTTTGAGGGAAAACTTCGGAGAACAATTAATCTCAAGAAATGGACCGGTAAGTTGGCCACCAAGATCATGCGATTTGACGCCTTTAGACTATTTTTTGTGGGGCTACGTCAAGTCTAAAGTCTACAGAAATAAGCCAGCAACTATTCCAGCTTTGGAAGACAACATTTCCGAAGAAATTCGGGCTATTCCGGCCGAAATGCTCGAAAAAGTTGCCCAAAATTGGACTTTCCGAATGGACCACCTAAGACGCAGCCGCGGTCAACATTTAAATGAAATTATCTTCAAAAAGTAAATGTCATGGACCAATCTAACGTTTCAAATAAAGAACCGATGAGATTTTGCAAATTTTATGCGTTTTTTTTAAAAAAAAAGTTATCAGGCACTTAAAAAATCACTCTTTACATGCTTAACGCCGACTCCGAACGGCGATGAACGGAAAGTTCTCGTTCTCAAGAAGCTTTACATGGCATTTTGATTACTCTCTGAGGTTTGCCATTGTCTGCAGAGAGGTGGCAGCCGTACAGAAAAATTATTTTAATTCAAATAATTTTCTGTCGCTGCTGGGGTTCGAACCTGGGATTCCAAAGTTCTTTGACATAGCGGCCACGCACTTTAACCAACTACGCCACGGACGCCAAATCAATGCATAATAAAAATTTATCCAAAAATCGGTGCGCCATATTGAATTCACCATGTTGGATTTTAAAAATTTTCAAATTATGACTTCAGACTCGTGGCACCGAAAAATCGATAGTAGCTTGTCGGATATGTCAAATATCTGAAAGTATTGAAAATTTTAACCTTAAAGGGTTAATTTTGGTAAAAAAATTATTTGTCTATCAAGTTTATCGAAGCGTCCACACGAACGAAAATTCTTTTGTCATGGAAATTCTGTTATTGGAATGGAATTGCTGTGGAATTAACCCATTAAAGCCTAATCATAGCTCGTAATTAGGTTAGATTTAGATTTTCACCTGTAAAAAACTAATGGTAAACCGCGGAAAATAAGATCGTTTCATTTTTTTTAGGTATGCCATGTTATTGCGTTTTAAATCTATCTATATATATAAAAATAAATTGCATTGTGTATGAAATTGATGTTCTCTATAATGCGTGAACCAATTTTGTTTCTGGAAATTCCCCATGAAAGGTGACGTCAATACGAAGGTTTTTATGTACAAACGGTCTTTGTATGTGATGTGTATTGGTTCATGAATTATAGGTATTTTAGTGAACTTATACAACAATACAGGTGCGCACATGTGGTGTTAATGGGGAAATTGGAAATAAATGGAATATTGGAATAATTTGTTTGCATTTGCGCGAAAAATATGGGTATAGTTGACTATTATGTCTTTAAATTACGTTTTTAAATTGTTGTACGCTAAAAGAACTTTATTGATCTTACTGTACTAATTCTTAAGTTCAATAAATACAAAAAATACAAAAAAAAAAATAGTAAAAATTTTTCATACTCCCTTTTACCGCCCACAAATCAATAAAAATGCTATATTTAAGACGGTTTTGGTCGTGTTAGACTAAAATTTGGTAAAAAAGTTCGCATGGTTACTGTCGGCAACTGGGCATGGTAATAATGGTTACATTAAAACTGGGCATGGTCTTACTATATATATACGCCCACTTTTTAGAAATCATTATTATTCCTGAGTTGTACATGTTTTGATAGTGAAACTTGATATATAGATGCTATGGGCCCAAGAATCAGTTACTAAATATTTGAGCGAACATTAGACAAGGAGGAATTTGGCCACACAGGCCAAATTTAAGGTGTCGAATTGCTTTGGAACTAAATGTCGTATAACAATGAAGGTCTTTTTACTGAAAAACTGGCACGGGCATTCGAAAACGGGGAGTGGATCCATAGTAGGTGTTCCAGGGTCTCTACGGTGCCTGGTTCCATACACTTCCTGCAGCTTTCATCCATGGTGATGCCCATCTTCTTTGCGTGGGCTCCCACCATGCAGTGGCCAGTGAGAATACCTACTAGTGTTCTGCAGACACTCCGTGGGTGTGCAAGGATGTATGTAGTTCGTTTTCCACAGCGTGCCTCGCACATGGTTCTGGCGATTTTGCAGGTTGTCGTGTTTTTCCACCTGTGGCTCACTGTTAGTGCGGTTCGTTTTTCTAGGTTGTTGTATAGTTCTTGTAGTGGGATCGGTATATGCTCAGTGAGCTCTGCTCCCAGCCCGGCGCCCTCCTTTGCTAGCTCGTCTGCCATCTCGTTGCCTTCGATGCCCTGGTGGCTCGGAACCCAGTAGATACGCACTTCCTTTCTGTCGGACAGAGCGTCTAGTGCTTCCCTGCTCGCCAGGGCATTTCTGGACTTGATGGTATCGGAACTCATGGATTTAATCGCCGCTTGGCTGTCTACGAATATGTTGATTCGAGAGTGATGAGTGTTTTTCCGGGGGCTAATTCTGCGGCCTTCCTTATAGCAAATACCTCTGCTTGGAAGATGCTGCAGTGGTCTGGCAGTTTGTACGGCTGCCTTATGTCGGGCTCTGCACAGTACACTGCCGCTCCCACCCCTGTGCGCATTTTTGAGCCGTCAGTAAATATGTTTACTGCCTTCTGTGTTTGTTTGATTCCATTACACCAGTCGTTCGGTCCTACGAGAGTTGGTACTCTTGATCTGGTGACAATGCGGGGGATCATATAGTCCGTGAGACTTGACAAATCTTTAAAGATTGTACAGTGTCCGAAGTTCTGATTCTGTATTTTATCAGCCGCTATAAGGCGTTGTGCCGTTTTACCGGCTATTAGTTTAGCGTGTATGTCCAGGGGGTCCATACTTAGAATGGTTTCTAGGGCCTTAGTTGGAGTTGTCTTTAGCGCCCCCGTTATACAGATCGCTGCCTGTCGCTGGGATTTCTCCAACGTTTTGAGGTATGTTGATTTGTTGACTGCCGGCCACCACACTATGATTCCATGGAGTAGAATGGGACGAACTACCGATGTGTAGATCCAATGCATCAGAGAGGGTGAGAGGCCCCAGGTACTGCCTAGCATCTTCTTGGATGCGTATAGAGCATTATTTGCCTTTTTCACTCTCTCGTTTACATTGAGTCTCCATGTCAGCTTACTGTCCAAGACTACCCCTAGGTATTTTGTGTGTGTTTTCGGACTGAGGTGTATGTTGTTTATTTTTGGCGGTGTCCACGGCGGTATCTTGTATCGTTTTGTGAACAGCACCAGATCGGTTTTCTCAGCGTTGATACTTAGACCGACTGAGTTAGTCCATCTGTGTACCTCTTTGAGTGTTCTTTCCATTATAGAGGTTATTGTTGGTAGACATTTCCCCACAATTATAATGCTTATGTCGTCTGCGTACGCTGTTATCTTTGGGGCTTTTCCTTCAAAGTATTTTAGTAGTTCGTTCACAACTAGGTTCCATAGTAGGGGAGAGAGAACACCTCCTTGGGGTGTTCCTCTGCGTGCTTCCCTTTCCATGGTTGTTGTACCCCACTCAGCTTGGACCATTCTGCAATTTAGTAAATTGTTTATCCAATGCTCGATTGCTGGTGGTGTATCTATTGCGCGAAGTCCCTTGAGTATTGCATATGTTGAGACATTATTGAATGCTCCAGAAATATCTAAGAATGCGCCTAGTGCGTATTCTTTGTGGTGTAGGGCTTTTTCTATGGGAGCTACTAGGGAGTGTAGCGCTGTCTCCACGGATTTCCCTTTCGTATATGCGTGCTGATTTGATGCTAGCACGGATCGGTTAGCACCATTCCTCAGGTGCAGGTCTATCAGTTTTTCAAGTGTTTTTAGTAGAAAAGACGTTAGGCTTATGGGCTTGTAGTCTTTCGGATACAAGTGGCTGCTTCTACCTGATTTCGGCAGGAATACAACTCTTGCTGTCCTCCAGACAACGGGTACATAATTTAGCCTAATACAGCCTTTGAATATGGTTTCGAGCCATGGGACAACTCTTGATATGGTCGTTTGCAGCATGGCTGGGACTATTCCATCCAGTCCAGGAGATTTGTATCTTGAGAATGAGTTTATTGCCCACTGGATTTTGTCGTTTGTTATTAGGTCGCGTGGAATCTGCAGCGTATTACTCCTCCATGACTGTGTTATGTTCGTAGACGGAGTTCCGTTACAGCCTGGAAAGTGCGCATTCAGAAGCACCTCAAGTGATTCCTGATTGCTCTCTGTCCAGTCACCATTATCATTGCGTAGCTGGCTTTGGACGGAAGGCTGCTTCGAGAGTAGCTTCCTAAGCCTTGCTGTGTCAGTAGTCTTCTCTATGCTAGAGCAGAAGTTCTTCCAAGATGTCCTTTTTGCTCTGCGTACGTTCTTCTTAAAGAGTTTTAGTTTGTCTTTGTATTCCCTCCATATTTCTTCTTGTTCAGCTATTTTTGCTAGCTTGAAGAAATCTCTTAGGTCGCGTCTTTCCTCTACAAGATCTGAGTTCCACCAAGGTGGTCTAGTCTGTCGGTTCGTTCGCGTGGGTTTACAACATGTGTTATAAGATTTGAGAAGCAATTCTGTTAGGGCCTTTAGGGAGCTCTCTATATCAGCTTCTGAGATTATATTTATGGGTGTAGGTAGCCTAGACTCAACTAAGCTTTTAAACTGTTTCCAGTTAGCATTAGCGGGGTTTCTAAAGATTTTCTGAGATGGGGTATATTTGAAGCTAATATTAAAGCTTATATATTTGTGGTCTGAGAAGGAGTCCTGTTTTAGTACCCTCCAATCTGTGACCTGAGTGTTATTATAGGAGGTTAGCGTTAGGTCTAGGACATTAGACGACGAGGGACCTACGTATGTGTGTTCGTCGCCTGTGTTTGCTATGTTAATGTTAGTTTGTAGAATAAAGTTTAGCATGGACTCACCTCGATCATTGGTGTCTGGGCTCCCCCATACCGTGTGATGTGCGTTGGCGTCTGCTCCGATGACAACTGTCTGCTTCCTTGCTTCAGTTGTTTCTACCATCGTGCGAAGCTCATGCGGTGGTGCGGGTTTGTCGTGAGCCATGTAGCAAGACGCGACAAGGATTTTGTTGCCTTCGTCGCCCTCTAGTGTCACGACTGTGAGATCGTCAGTGCTGTAAAGAGACATTAAATAGGTGTGGATGCCTTTCTTTGTGAGGATGGCGGTTCTCGTTCTACTTACTGTTGTTGCGAAGAATGTGTTGTAGTTTTTTGACTTAAGGCCGGAGACTGTGTTGCCCGAGGCTATCCACGGCTCCTGCACTTAAGCCACATCGTAGCCTCCTTCCTCTAGTACGAGAAGGAGTTCTGTGCTCGCTAGTTTGCTCTTATGCAGATTGATCTGGAGGACCTTCAACTGCATTATTAGGCACCTCCACGGGGTCGACTGTACTCGTCGTTCCTCCTACTCCATCTGCGTCGTCTATGCTGAGTCCTTTGGTAGCATCAGTCATGGCTTCTAGACCTAGATCTCTCTCTACCTCTCCGGACTCAAGCGTGTTGGTATTGTTATCTTTGGGGTGGCGCTTCTTGAGGCGCAGGTACACACTGCCCACACCCCATGCCATCTTCCCATAGCGTGCGTATAGGATGTCGTCGGCCTTCTTGTTGATCTGGAGGATGTATTGTTGCCCGCCTCCACTACCAGGTAGAGGCTCAGCAACTTTCAACACCTTCCAGTCAGCGGTTGGCACGTCCGGGTTCTGCTTTTTCAGCAGCTTTAATGCACAGTCTGGTGGGACGACTCTTGGGATGAGCACTTTCGCCTTTGGTAGAGACGGGATACTAGTCCTGTCAACTACCTCCAGCTGGGCGCCCTCCCATAGTCCTTGGAGCGTCGGAACTACTCCCTTCACCCATTCCAGAGTCGGGTCGTCGTTACACTTCAGGATTTTGACGTTGTTCAGCCAACCTGCACCATCAAAGGTGGGCATTTGGGAGTTAGGTAAGGCTTCCATCCTCGTGAACATTGACTCTAGAAGCTTCATCTCTACGGATTTCCATCTATCTAGAGTCATTTGCCCCTGAGGATCGCTGCGGTCTATAAGTGCCACGATCAGATGTCGTTTGGCTACCTCGCTCGCCTTCGTTTTCTCCTCCGTTCCGGGCTGCGTGTTCGACTTCTGCTTCTGCTTTTTGTTCGCAGGAGCATCAGCCTTGGAGCTTTCCGCCGACCTTTGGCGTTTCTGTGCCGCATTTTCTTCCACCTTGTTTGCATACTGCATGGTTGAGGCTGCGAAGCGTGGGTTTTTTGCGAAGTGTTCGCGGCCCTCTTTTACTTTATGCTCGGCCCAGGTGAGCCTCTCCTTCTCTTCGGAAGTTAGATTGCTCTTACCTGAGAGCCGGCTGCAGATCTTTAGGGCCGCTTTATAGTTTGCCTTCGCCTTCAATCCCTCCTTCGACTTCGTCTTGGGCCCTTCCTTTCTAGAGGAGCTGGCACCCGCTGACTGGTCTGGGGGGGATAGAAGAGGCTTGTTGTCAACTTTTGAGTTGCCGCCGAGGTCCGAGTCTTCTTCGACTATGGCACCTTCGCGACGTAGTGAGTGATTTACGGCAGTAGCTGACTTTCCTACAGGACCTGCTCCCATCCTGTGGGTGTTCTTGGCAGTAGTATTGCTACCACTATGGCCTGCTCCAACCATAGGGGAGGTGTGACTGCTGGCGACACGTAGAGAGGATTGCTCCTCCCCGTGCCCGCCGGTGGTAGCAGTCACGCATTCCACCGACGTTTGGGTTGACATCCCAACCCTTGTTTGACCTTTACTGACCTCCATGTGATTATTATTGTCTGGGAAATCACCCATAGCGTTTTATGCCTGCCGCCAGACACCTCTGACCATGGTCTCATCCTTCGCAGGATAAGAACTTCGCTAGATACTGTACAGCCCGGGGGCTGTGCAGTGCCCATTGCCCGGCCGGCACCCTCTTGGAGGGTTCAGTCAGAGGGTTTTCGCCAGCCAGTTTGACATAAAAGTGAAGTGAAAAACTTCGATCGAAGTGAAAACGGCAACGCCGACGTAGAATATAGTAAGCAAAGGGAGTGAGAGAGGGATAGAGGGAGAGAGAGAGATATAGAGAGAGAGAGAGAGAGAGAGAGAGAGAGAGAGGGAAAGAGAGAAAGATCAAGAGAGAGAGAGCAGCTAAAATTGTTTGCAAAACTTGAAAGGGAGAGAGATTTAAACTAGAGCTATGGGTATGAAAATGCATACATTTATTTTGAAATGCAATAATCACTTCATATATTTAACTATTTTCTTATTTTTTATTTTTCGGCAGATCTGTGGCGCAATATCTTTCGAATGATATAAGTTTCATTCCATTTTTTGTATTATTAAAAATATTAAGAAGTGTACGACAACATTCGATGTTTGTATATTAATATATGTATAAGATGAAAAAAATACTTTTAATACTGTCCTTAAAGTCATAAGCAATACATTCTAAATTTAATTTTCGTTAAATATGTACTCGCATTGTTAAAAAAAAAAAGTGAGCACTGCGTAAAATATCACTGATGGATCTGTGTGTTAGTGTTAATATTTTTTATATTTAATTTACAAATTTTAGTCTTGTGCCTCAATTCTGCTTTATTGTTCTCAACTCTCTAATATTGTTTAAGCACAACAACTCTTTATAATTTCCAGTGTACTTTGCCAGAACGCAGTCGATATAATCGATATCTCCACCACGATAAGGCCAGCACTTTTGCTACTTTAACCCTAAAATGTTGAAATTATTATCGTTTTAATCTTGTTAACCTTTTTTATATACCGTTAAATCCTTAACTTGCCCTTTGTTTGTTATTTTCTACAACCTCAAAAGAGCCATGCTTACGTTAAGCCTACGTAAGTTGTTTCATTCAAGGACTGTGTCCTAGCTTAAATTGTGGTATCGTGGTATTCTTGGTGTTAAAATCGCATTTAACCCTTGTTAAGTGGTTTTTTGTTAGGTGTGAGCAATAAGCTGGGCGCTTTCATTCAAGGGTTGTCACTTTTTTTTTGTTTTGTCTTCTGTTCACCTGTATTAAGTAGCATTTAATTGAGGTTCAATCAATTTTATAGCGTCAGGCCAAAATCCATTAATGACAACAACAACAACAACAACAATAGCAGTAACAAAAACTTATTGTGCACTTTATTGGTAATCATAGCGTCTTATTAAGGCTTCAATGAAGCTGTTAATTAAGTTTTTTATCGGCATTGTGCGTATCGACACATTAGCAAGAATTCTTCTGGTAAAACTTGATAGATTGTTAATTAGGCTCATGCTACTTTTTTAAACTTGTTCATTTTTTTTTGTTGTTACTTCACTTGAGTGCGTAACTTTCATGTGCGTGTCTGTGCTGCCACTTGTTATAAACTCTTTGTCTATTGTTCTGCCTCGGACTGTTGCGGCTCTTAAGCATATTTATGTTTTCTTGCGGGCGCCACTTAACGACTTTTTAAATTATATCGTTACTGTTGTTGTAGTGTTTTTGTTGTTGTTGTTGTTGTTTTTGTTGTTGTTATTATAATTGTCGTTTCCTCTATTATTATGGCCGATAATCGTAACAAGATTATTATTTCATCTATTGTTGGTATTTAGATTTCATGATTTTTTATGTTTAACTTTTATGTATCGTTGTTTTTGTTGCTTTTATTGTTGTGCTTGTCTTGCGAATTGTTGAAGGTTTATTGTTAAACAACGTTAATGGTTAATTGAATCAGCAATTAACGCCTTTTAATTGTCTACTTTAATAAGTATCATTAGGAGTGGCCAATTGGCTTGTGTCTGTGCGAAATTAGTTAGTTGTTCTATGGTTTGAAATTCATGGAAGAAATGTCTTTTGTGTAGAACTGTATAAGCTTAAAAAGCTCTTTTCACTACTTTTTAATTTGTTTACTTTAGTATCTGGAGAGTAGTATCCTTTTAAAATTGTGTCCTTAATTAAATATTAAGAAAAATCTTTTAACAGACCGGAGAGTACAATTTTTTTTTTTTTTTTGTTTTACTTTGGCTATTTGATAAATATTTTTGTATGAATATCTATGAAAAGAAAATATGTGAAATTTGGGTCAGGGTCTTGCAACCGTTATAAGAAGTTAAGGGGTGTTAAGGAAATTTTCTTAACAAATGAGTAGTTTTTACAATTTTAGACGGATCAGTGGTCTTCTTTAGAGACTTTAGCCGTTATGCCGAGTTAAAGCGTTCTTAGGTAATTATTTCACAGAATGAGTAGTCTCACAAGCATTCTGGTAAACAAGAATTTTCTTGTCATCCCAGACTCCAACACGAGTGGAATTTTTTCATTAGTGTTTTATTTTGTAATACGTCATTCTCGGAGGTAAGTAGGGTGGTTGATAGTGATCAGGTGTCGGTATTTATATAACTTTTTGAGCCTTTGGTGGGCCTAAAGTACTTATCGTACAATGTTGATGTTAGCACTTGTTGGTCTGCCTGATCCTCAATGCGACAAAAATTCATTTAGAACTCTCTAACTTATATCAATTTTACACAATTACATGAAATATAAAGCCAACATTTGATGTTTTTGTTTGCTTAAACTTGCTACCTATTTATCGACAGTTTCCGGTTTTATCGACAAAACCCTAAAATTTGCATGGGAGCCCCCTAAGGAGTGGTCTGAGGGAATAGGTGTCAAAGGCAAAAATGTTCCTTTTGCAAAAGTAATGGGGGTCGGTGATACATATTAACCCTTTCCGGCACAAACACAATAAAATTTGTATGAAAGCCACCCTAAGGAGTGGTCGGAGGGAATAGGTGTCAAAGACAAAAATGTTCCTTTTGCAAAAGTAATGGGGGTCAGTGATACATATTAACCCTTTCCGGTACAAAAACCACAAAATTTGTATGGGAGCCCCCTAAGGAGTGGTCGGAGGGAATAGGTGTCAAAGGAAAAAATGTTCCTTTTGCAAAAGAAACGGGGGTCGGTGATACATATTAACCCTCTCCGGCACTCTTTTAAAGGTCATATGCTCAGGTGTATGGAATAAATATTTTGCTAAATAGTTTTTAAAAAAGATGTCATCAAAAGCGAATTGAATACTTCTACGTCTTGTGTTACGACATAGTCGAAACTACTGTTTCTTTTTTTTTCAAGAACGTATTATTCCTTTTATTCATAGAAAAGGATTCTTTAATCATTCAGAAAGAAATCAAAATAAAATATACGATACAATTGGGGCATTAAAAAAAATCGTGTTTCAAATACAAAACTCTGGATTGATTTACAATGAATCAATCCTATTGTATTCATTATTAATTTTGTTGATTTTAAAAAAAGTAATTTTTGGAAAAGTGTGTCAAATATTATATCTGAAATAAAAGTATGAAAATTCTATTTATTTTATACTCTAAACCAAACGTGCCCACGTAGATGCCCGTATGGCCCGCGTGGCCCTTCGTAGACAATTTTTTCTATCTTAATTTTGTCTTTGCGATGAGACAAAATCAAAGAATACCTGCAAAAAACAACAACACAAACCGCACTCGTTCAGTGTTCAGCACATTTTCCAGCGAGCTTTACAAAAACAATTGCATGCAAAGCCAAAATAAAATAACGCACACTCGATGATGTCGATGCTGAAGCTGATTGTCCCGTTGCTTGTGTGTCGAGTATTTTTTCGTGCAAGCATTGTTATTGTGATAGAAATTAATCCTCGTCGCAGTGCACTGGCAAAGAAAATTGAGTTAATTGATTTGTCATAATTGTAATATCTATCAAACATTGAATGTATTTAAAAAAAAATAAACCAAATTTTCTTACAGTGTACTTCATGACATGTGATTTTATTGCATTGTATTAGTTTTTTGTTTTGTTTGATTTCTTTCAAACACAACAATGAGCAACATTTAGTGTTTGTTTTTTGTTTTTTTAAGTTTTGGCCCGCGCTTAAAATTTCTTGGGTCCCAGTGCTCTAAACTATCAAAAGTGCAATAAGCCAAATATATTCCACTTCGTGAATACCATTTATAAAACTATAATAAATGAAAACATAAAATAAGATAAGTTTTTTTTATTCATAGCATTTGATGGTCAGTTTTTAGATTTATTTCATGGGTGAGCATTTCTTAACTTGCTGTTCTAAAGTTTTTACAAGGCTCTATCCATTTAGAATGGTGGAGAAATATCATGTTACCATTAACTTGATTTCTTTATTAACTGAAGTTTTAAGATTTAAATTTTCGGGTGTTGAAAAATAGGTATAACTGTTTTTTATTGGTGGTATACCAATCTATTAATAAGCTGTAGTATAGAAGTTCATTATTGGAGATTTGAAAATGTGAACTACATTAATTTTGCTTGTTTGGAGCATACGTCTAAGTTGACGTTATCTTATATGTCGTCTCTAAATTGTCATTTAAAATTTTTACTTAAGAAATTTTTCGCTATTTCCACTACAAATATTTAAAAAAAATTTAATCGTTTTATTTTTATAAAATAGGCACCGAAAACGTTCTTATACGAATGTCCCATTCTAAAGTAATACAATTTAAGCCCTCAAAAAAACCAGTAAACTCTTCCAAAGAAAATCATTTAAATAAAACACAGAATTTTATGGTGGGAGAACTGTTAATTACAACCACACTTTTATTATTTTACTAAGAAACTTTTCACATACTAAAATCATCGAGTTTTAAGCGATGAAATTTCGACGTGATTCAAGTAGACTGTATTTCTGGCGGCTCTCGAGTTTACATTAAATGTAACCCATGCGTTGTTCATCGGTGGCAGTAATGGTAGATTCATGTACTACGTGGAGAAAGCACTCAGTATTTTAAGAATGGCATAGATAAGATGTGAAAACGGCAACGGCGTGTTTGACCCAAATGACCCCTAGAGTAAAAAGTAGGTCTCTTTAAGACAAAAACATCGATATATTAATTTTTATTATTTATCGGATAATAAAAACCGATTCTATGAAGAAAAATAAACCCTACTTTCGGTCAAAAAACAAAAAAAAAAAAAAGAGTTGGCTGTGCCGTGGACACACCCGTAGGTTTTGACGTGACGAAGTTTCTTGCTGTTGTTGTTAATGTTGATGTTGATGTTGATGTTGATGTTGATGTTGATGTTGATGTTGATGTTGATGATGATGTTGATGTTGATGTTGATGTTGATGTTGATGTTGATGTTGATGTTGATGTTGATGTTGATGTTGATGTTGATGTTGATGTTGATGTTGATGTTGATGTTGATGTTGGTGTTGATGTTGATGTTGATGTTGATGTTGATGTTGATGTTGATGTTGATGTTGATGTTGATGTTGATGTTGATGTTGATGTTGATGTTGATGTTGATGTTGATGTTGATGTTGATGTTGATGTTGATGTTGATGTTGATGTTGATGTTGATGTTGATGTTGATGTTGATGTTGATGATGATGTTGATGTTGATGTTGATGTTGATGTTGATGTTGATGTTGATGTGGATGTTGATGTTGATGTTGATGTTGATGTTGATGTTGATGTTGATGTTGATGTTGATGTTGATGTTGATGTTGGTGTTGATGTTGATGTTGATGTTGATGTTGATGTTGATGTTGATGTTGATGTTGATGTTGATGTTGATGTTGATGTTGATGTTGATGTTGATGTTGATGTTGATGTTGATGTTGATGTTGATGTTGATGTTGATGTTGATGTTGATGTTGATGTTGATGTTGATGTTGATGTTGATGTTGATGTTGATGTTGATGTTGATGTTGATGTTGATGTTGATGTTGATGTTGATGTTGATGTTGATGTTGATGTTGATGTTGATGTTGATGTTGATGTTGATGTTGATGTTGATGTTGATGTTGATGTTGATGTTGATGTTGATGTTGATGTTGATGTTGATGTTGATGTTGATGTTGATGTTGATGTTGATGTTGATGTTGATGTTGATGTTGATGTTGATGTTGATGTTGATGTTAATGGTTATGTTGATGTTGATATTGATGTTGATGTTAATGGTAATGTTGATGTTGATGTTGATGTTGATGTTGATGTTGGTGTTGGTGTTGGTGTTGGTGTTGGTGTTGGTGTTGGTGTTGGTGTTGGTATTGGTGTTGGTGTTGGTGTTGGTTTTGGTGTTGGTGTTGGTTGTTGGTGTTGGTGTTGGTGTTGGTGTTGGTGTTGGTGTTGGTGTTTGTGTTGGTGTTGGTGTTGGTGTTGGTGTTGGTTTTGGTGTTGGTTTTGGTGTTGGTGTTGGTGTTGGTGTTGGTGTTGGTGTTGGTGTTGGTGTTGGTGTTGGTGTTGGTGTTGGTATTGGTGTTGGTGTTGGTGTTGGTTTTGGTGTTGGTGTTGGTTGTTGGTGTTGGTGTTGGTGTAGGTGTTGGTGTTGGTGTTGGTGTTGGTGTTGGTGTTGGTGTTGGTGTTGGTGTTGGTGTTGGTGTTGGTGTTGGTGTTGGTGTTGGTGTTGGTGTTGGTGTTGGTGTTTGTGTTGGTGTTGGTGTTGGTGTTGGTGTTGGTTTTGGTGTTGGTTTTGGTGTTGGTGTTGGTGTTGGTGTTGGTGTTGGTGTTGGTGTTGGTGTTGGTGTTGGTGTTGGTGTTGGTGTTGGTGTTGGTGTTGGTGTTGGTGTTGGTGTTGGTGTTTGTGTTGGTGTTGGTGTTGGTGTTGGTGTTGGTTTTGGTGTTGGTTTTGGTGTTGGTGTTGGTGTTGGTGTTGGTGTTGGTGTTGGTGTTGGTGTTGGTGTTGATGTTGATGTTGATGTTGATGTTGATGTTGATGTTGATGTTAATGGTTATGTTGATGTTGATATTGATGTTGATGTTAATGGTAATGTTGATGTTGATGTTGATGTTGATGTTGATGTTGGTGTTGGTGTTGGTGTTGGTGTTGGTGTTGGTGTTGGTGTTGGTGTTGGTGTTGGTATTGGTGTTGGTGTTGGTGTTGGTTTTGGTGTTGGTGTTGGTTGTTGGTGTTGGTGTTGGTGTTGGTGTTGGTGTTGGTGTTGGTGTTGGTGTTGGTGTTGATGTTGATGTTGATGTTGATGTTGATGTTGGTGTTGGTATTGGTGTTGGTGTTGGTGTTGGTGTTGATGTTGATGTTGATGTTGATGTTGATGTTGATGTTGATGTTGATGTTGATGTTGATGTTGATGTTGATGTTGATGTTGATGTTGATGTTGATGTTGATGTTGATGTTGATGTTGATGTTGATGTTGATGTTGATGTTGATGTTGATGTTGATGTTGATGTTGATGTTGATGTTGATGTTGATGTTGATGTTGATGTTGATGTTGATGTTGATGTTGATGTTGATGTTGATGTTGATGTTGATGTTGATGTTGATGTTGATGTTGATGTTGATGTTGATGTTGATGTTGATGTTGATGTTGATGTTGATGTTGATGTTGATGTTGATGTTGATGTTTATGTTGATGTTGATGTTGATGTTGATGTTGATGTTGATGTTGATGTTGATGTTGATGTTGATGTTGATGTTGATGTTGATGTTGATGTTGATGTTGATGTTGATGTTGATGTTGATGTTGATGTTGATGTTGATGTTGATGTTGATGTTGATGTTGATGTTGATGTTGATGTTGATGTTGATGTTGATGTTAATGGTTATGTTGATGTTGATATTGATGTTGATGTTAATGGTAATGTTGATGTTGATGTTGATGTTGATGTTGATGTTGGTGTTGGTGTTGGTGTTGGTGTTGGTGTTGGTGTTGGTGTTGGTGTTGGTGTTGGTATTGGTGTTGGTGTTGGTGTTGGTTTTGGTGTTGGTGGTGGTTGTTGGTGTTGGTGTTGGTGTTGGTGTTGGTGTTGGTGTTGGTGTTGGTGTTTGTGTTGGTGTTGGTGTTGGTGTTGGTGTTGGTTTTGGTGTTGGTTTTGGTGTTGGTGTTGGTGTTGGTGTTGGTGTTGGTGTTGGTGTTGGTGTTGGTGTTGGTGTTGGTGTTGGTGTTGGTGTTGGTGTTGGTGTTGGTGTTGGTGTTGGTGTTGGTGTTGGTGTTGGTGTTGGTGTTGGTGTTGGTGTTGGTATTGGTGTTGGAGTTGTTGTTGGATTTGGAGTTGGTGCTTTTCGTTTAGCTTTTTTTTTTGCTTCCCCATTGGTTGTGCTCTAATTTCAATAAATCCAGCAAAAGTGATGCATATGCGTCACATTAGGCGGTTCCCTGGGGGTTTTTGACACGCCGTCAAATTTTTTTTTATTTTTGTCATATGCCCGAAGACCTCACCTTTGTTTTCGTTCCTTAAAATTTACCGTTGCACCAGTAGTCACAGAGTTAAAAATCCATGCAACGTTTTTTCATGGCTGTAGCATTTTTACTGCATTATGTGATTGCATCCCTGAAATCATGACAACAAAATTTTTTTTGTAATTTAGTTGTGAAGCGTAATAACACATCCCTGCTGTCGTAAAACAAAATTTACTGAAGCACTCCTCCTGAGTGAGTAATAATTCCATGCAACGATATTACATTTCTGTTACATAAGCTGCTATATTCACGACCTGGTGATGTTAAAATTTTTTTTTTTTTATTTTTGTCGTAAAGCCATGTATAAAAACTTTATTTTCCTGTTTAAACTTTTACCGTAGGTTATATACTCATTGAGTAAAAATTCAATGCAACGCCGCTGCATGAATGATGCGTTATCGATCTTTGAGCGGCTCTCTCAGCGTCCCCATGATGTCAGAAATCTTTTGTCTAATTTTGTTGTGAGGGCTTCCAGTAGGCCTTTATTGGCGTATCGTATTTTTAATCCTAGCGCTAATACTCAGCGAGTAATAATTCCATGTAACAAATTTTCAGTTGCGTTGCTTACGCAGCTCCCACTACGTCCCTATGCCGTATTAAATTTTTTTTTTGTTTTTTTAATATAGCCAAAGAATTAACCTTTACGGTCATACTATTTTTTTAATCATAGCTCTTATATCCAGCGAGTAACAATTCAATGAAACGCAGATGAATTTTTAAAAAATTAATTTTTCAACTTTTTTGGAAACTAGAGCAGTATAACGTAACTTCGTCACGTCAAAATTTTTCTAAAAAGCCCTATAAACATGCTTCGGATAAGATGGTGTACGGGGCATTCTGTATAAAAAAAATCAAAGATACGACGAAAAAATGAAAAATTATCCAACGTTTTGGAAGAAAACCTCACAAATATATTTTTTTAACTATTCCATTAGAAAAATCAGAAAAATTTCTTTACTAAAGTTTAATGATTTTTTTACGAGCTTTTCATATCTGAAATTAAAATCTAAAAAAAAAAGAAAAAAACTATAACAGTAGGTTTATTTTAAATATTATTATATAAAAGTACAAGATTTTAAGAATATTTAAAAAAATTTTTGTTAAAAAATAGAGAGAAATAACGGATTTATTGAAGATTTCCGCAGGTGCCTCGAAAAAAAGTGACCAGCCTACAGCATCATCTGGATCATCTGAAACCAAAAAGTCAAAATACTTTCTTTAGTTTATTACTTTATCTCTCCAGTGACGTCGAGTTTTTTTAATTTTTCAATTTTTGGCACCATTTTGAAGCCAAAATGCCGAGTTTTGACGAAAAAAATCCTCCTATTTGTTATTGTAAAATTGTAAGTAATTAAAAAATTTAAAAAAAATCGACGTCACTTGAGAGCGTCTTGTATGTAGAATATGTGTTAACAAAAAAAAAACCGACTTCAAAATCACTACAAAGTAAAAAATAATTTTAAATAACTTTTCCCATTCATTTCTTGGTCAAATTTTAAAAGCTTGTTATATGTATTATAATATTGGAAATCTTATCATTTTTTCTATTTTGTTTTATTATCATCAATATATTAATTGCTTTATGTACATAAAAGCTTTGAAGTCGGCGCTTATCTTACTATGTCGAAATCTTTTTATTTTAATTTTTTCTAATTTGTTTTATCATAAACGTTTATTAACTTTATGAATATAAAAGCTTCTTAGCGATTTTTTTTTCTTTCAGTTGGCAATTTTTGAGTACGCTGAATGTAGCCAATGTGTTCCATGCATTATTTGTGCAGCTGTTACACACTATGTCATATTCAATATGAGCTTTACAAGCTCACCTAAACCAGTTTAGTGAGAATTTTAATGTGTACAAAGCTTTTAAAATTACTACAGTGTCACCAAGGCACCAAATAATGCACGGATGGTAAAAGATCATGATTGTGTGTCAAAGATGAGCGCCGACTTCAAAGCTTTTGTGTTCATAAGGCAATTAATATATTGATGATAATAAAACAAAATAGAAAAAATGAAAATGATAAGATTTCCAATATTATAATACATATAAATAGCTTTTAAAATTTGACCAAGAAATGAATGGGAAAAGTTATTTAAAATTATTTTTTAATTTGTAGTGATTTTGAAGTCTGTTTTTTTTTTTGTTACAAAGTTTTTATTTCTTCCTTTTTACAGAATATGAAATAGTTTATGTAATAGTATTCTTGAGGAAAATTTCAAACATGAAACTTTTTTCTTAAAAAATTTGTTTTATTAATTCCTGAAAGTTTGTTGGGTATTTTCCATTTCTGTTTCTTTATAATTTTTAGTGCCACGCCCTTTATCTAATCCAGCCCACTTTATTTCAAAAAAAATAAATAACTGGCCATTTCAGCCCTTGAAAGGACTTTGACCTAGCTTCTTATGATCAATTGTGTTGTGCGTGTTATTAAGTTTGTGCAGAATTGAATTGATCGTTGACATAGCGGCCACGCGCTTTAACCAACTACGCCACGAATTCCCACTTTATTTACCGTACCTTATAATGATTCTACCTAGCCCTGTGCCAAATTTCAGTTTCCAAGTATCAATATTAACCGTAATAAAGTACTTTTATTAAAGTGCCACACCCTGTGTACAATCCCGCTCACTTTTTTAATAATTCTACCAACCCACCTACCTGCATACCAAATATTAGTACGCTAGTATCAATATAAACTAAGATATAGCATTTTTATAATATTGACACGCCCCTTTGTTGAATAACGCCCACTTTTTTGGCCGTAATGTAGTAACTGTACCTACCCATGTACTAAATTTCAGACCCAAGTGGCAATATTATTCGATATAGAGTGTGTTTCTAATATTGCCACACCCATTTGTCAAATAATGCCCACTTTCTTTACAGTAATTTTTAAAAATTGTGTCTACCCCTGTACTAAATTTCAGTAGCCTTGTGTCAATACAATTCGAGATAAAGTGTTTTTCCAATATTGCCACGCCCCTTTGTCAAATAACGCCCACTTTATTGACTGTAATTTGTAGTAACTGTACCTACCCATGTACTAAATTTCAGCACCCTAGTGGCAATATTATTCGATATAGAGTGTGTTTCTAATATTGCCACACCCATTTGTCAAATAACGCCCACTTCCTTTACAGTAATTTTTAAAAATTGTGTCTACCCCTGTACTAAATTACAGTACCCTAGTGTCAATACTATTTGAGATACAGTGTTTTTTTAATATAACCACACCCCTTTGTCAAATAACGCCCACTTTATTGACCGTAATTTGTAATAATTGTGCCTACCCTAATATTTTTTTACTGTAAATTTCAGTACCCTAGTGTCAATATTAACTGAAATACAGTGTTTTTCTTATATTGACACGCCCCTTTGTCGAATATCGTCCATTTTTTTAAAAAAGGACCTCCGCGTTCATGGTATCTATCTGTTGACAAAAAATTACGGAAATCGGGCAAGTCCTTTAGGAATTATTTATTTATTTATTTATTTCAGTCTATGAACAAGGTTCTTACAGACTACGCAAGTAATAAAAAAAAAAAAAATTTTAATAACAAAATATATATAAATAAATCCATAATTCAAATTATATAGGACCATAACTAAAAATGACTATTTAATAAATGCTTCATTGACAATTTAGACATAGAGAAATCAACATTACACTTAGCTGCTAAAACATTAAAATTCCATAACGCCCTATATAATGGAGAATTAACAGCATAGTTTGTTCTAAGCGTCTCAAGGTAAAATATATCCGATCTTCTGAGCATTCTTGATGGAACATTGAAATCAATTAATTCTAATAACTCTGGACAGTCAATATTACCCGATACTAGATCAAAAATGAACAAAAGTGATGAAATAGTTCGTCGAGATTTCAGAGATTGAAGATGAATAAGTAGACACCGGGCATTATAAGAGGGAATAGGCTCTTCGAAATTTAAAGTTCTTAATGCAAATCGAACGAAAGATTTTTGGACACGTTCCAGTCGCAAGATATGGACATCATAAAAAGGGCTCCATATAAAAGAACCATATTCCAACTTTGAACGAATAATAGAAGTAAAAATAGATTTAAGTGTGTAGGCATCTAAGAAATTTGAACTACTCCGGCGCATGAAAGCTAACAACGCATATGCTTTAGGAATTATGTAATCCAAGTGGCTAACAAAAGAAAATTTAGCATCAAAAATGATACCAAGATCCTTAACCTCATTTACACACCTTAAAGGAACATTGGCTAACTTATAGGATGTCAATTGTGGGCGACTAGACTTCGAGAACCTGGCAAAAACACATTTATCAATGTTAAGACTAATTCGATTTAATGTACACCAGTTATAAAGAGCATCAATGTCAGTCTGCAGCAAAATTGAATCAGAGAAATTTCGAATTTTTAAAAAAATCTTAAGATCATCTGCAAAGAGTAGGCACTTAGAATGCATAAAGACATTGGTAATATCATTTATGAATAAAATAAATAATAGTGGGCCCAAAATGCTACCTTGTGGAACCCCAGATGAGGCTATGAAAGAAAGGGAGTTACAATTTTCAATGTTAACAAAACATATTCTGTTACTTAGATATGACGATAGCCACATAAGGGCTGTAGAGTGGAAACCAAGTTTATCTAATTTATTGATCAATAGTGAATGGGAAACTTTATCAAAAGCTTTTGCAAAATCCGTGTAGGCAGCATCAACCTGACAACCAGAATGAAAAGTGGAGATACAATACTGTGTAAAACAAGCAAGGTTCGTTACTGTGGACCGACACGGAAAAAAACCATGTTGAAGTGGTGAAATAATACTTTTAACTGCAAAAAATATTTTTTGTTTCACGATATGCTCAAAGAGTTTGGACACTGTTGATAATTTAGAAATTGGTCTATAATTGGCAATATTATTTTTATTACCAGATTTAAAAATAGGTGTTATAGATGCCACCTTCCAGTCAGATAAGAAATTTCCTGAATTAAGGGATTTATTGAAAATTATTTTAAGTGGCTTGACAAGAGAATCACAGCAATTTTTGAAAAGATATGAAGAAAACCCATCAATATCAGGTTTCATGGAACTTTTAAGATTACGAATACCATTTACGACATCAGTTTCAGAAACAGATAACGAACCAAAATCAATGGAATGGAAATTATCGATGTACATACATTTAAAAAAAAAAAAAAAAAAAGCGGACAAACCAACGAACTTGAGAACCTCCTCCTTTTTGAAGTCGGTTAAAAATAATACGATATGAAAAAAAATGGAAAATTTTCCCTACGTTTTGCAAAAATATTAAAAAAAAATTTTAAATGTTTCTAGTGGCAATAGCGAAAAATTTCTCTGGTAAAAGTTCAATGACTTTTCATTTCTGAAATCAAAATGGGTCCTAAAGATGGTAGGAACTGAGGTCTAGTGGGTCAGCACTATAAGGGGTGAACTGAGGTGAATAAATTCTAGAGACAAAAAGTAGATCTTCCAGAGACAAAAACATTAACATATCATTCTTTAAGGTCGGAAAGTAAGTACTGAAGTTATAAAGAAATACGTCGATGTGGGACCCCTACGTTCGGTAAAAAAAATTCTTTTTTCGAAACCTTCTTTCAATAATGCTTCAGATTAGTTGGTGTACGGCGACATTTTTTTTTTGCCTTTAAGGCGAGACAGTCTAGTGTACATGCGTTTAATAACGCATGCATAGGCTGCTACTTATATTTCGGGATTTTGTTGCGCTAATATAATACCACTTTATTCTGCCAATAAAATAGAAAGAAAATTTGGTGTATGTGCGTTTATTGTGCTGTTTATAGTACTTTTAAAATTGCATTTAAGCAAAAAAATGGAATTAACACATAAACTTTTTCAAGAAGAGTGCATCGATGAACTAGTTCGACTTTTGATGATGAAGCACCATTGAAAACCTCTGTTTATTTGAGGTACACAAAATTCAAGCCGGACCGTACTTCGCTTGTCAAATCTTGTGAAGAATTTATTAATTACCACTACTTTTTTATACAAATTTATTTGTTGGTTTTCTCAATTAAATTGCAAAAATATTCGTTTTCCAGATATTAAGATTTGTGCTTTAAATTGACAAAAACCAATAAATATAAATTGGCTTCAACTGGGTTAATGTCGAGAAAGCGCAAATAAGCAATAAAAACTGAACTCTACTTTTATTGTATGATTAAAAAAAAAACTATTTTAACCTAAAAAGTAGTTATCTCCAAAGCAATTTTCCAAAAGTGCATCAATACCGAAAACTACATTTGCATGCCCAGATTAAATTTTGAAAGTGCACATAAAAGTCAAAGCTGCAAATGATTTTGTAACAAATCTTCGCTTAATATCCGTCAATAATTACCTGACGGTATTTTTCAATATTATTCAGCAAACTCGAAAAAGTTACTTAAAAAATAATCATTAATATTTAAGTTTTATTTTTATGCTTAACCCTTGACATAACGACATATATATTAACTTTTTCAATTGTCAACATGGCCAACCAGACAACCAACACATGTTGTGGCTAACTAACTTAACCTGATTGCATGCCGCGCAGGCTGTCAACTGACTGCTAACCGTTAGCCATTGCATGTTAAAATATTTATTTGGCTTAGTTTGGCTTGCATTCTGGTCTTAGTAGTTAAGGCCACATGTTTGAGCCGCATAGGCGGGCGTTCGTTGATTATGTTGATGTTTGGCTAACAAGCTGATGAATGGGCACGCTGATGCATATTTTAACGTGGTTTTTTTCATACGGTGGTCAATGCGGTGTCGATGTCGACGTCATCGTCATCATCATCGCCTTTATATAGCGCCATAAATGTCAGCAATGCAACGCTTATTCGTATGCATCTTCGTTACAGTCCATAAACATTCATTCTTGCTCATTCTTACATTTGCATATCTTTTTATTCTTTGAATATTTTGTGCATATCTTGCCATTGATTATTGAGCATTTCCGCTGAAAAAAGGTCCGACATAAAGGTGAAGAGCTACAAACGCTTTGAAATTCTTTCACGCTTGAATCAATGCGGTATTTTCCACAGAATGTGGCCGTTTTATTATAAACAGCAGTTCTTATTCCAACAACATCTCGCTACACTGCATTAGGTTTTTTATTTTGCTTGGCAACAGCACCTTGCTCACTTCTTGGCTACCTCAAATCATAAGAAGTGATGAGCGTAAATATGGCCTTAAGTGTAAGTGGAAATAATTTTATTGATTTTATCTTCAAAACAATGTTTATAATAATTTTTTTTTCTTTTTTTTTACAATATCTACGTGTTGATGATGTTCAATTTTGTACTGTTATGAAAATTTAGTTATTACAAGCACGTTCCGGGTCTTTTAATTTGTGACGAAGAACAGCTTCTTTCAATAGGCTTTCTACATGAATTCTTTTGGAAAATTTCGAAATACCGTCAATGCGGTCTACCATCGTAAGCTGTGTGAGGTAGGTAGGTGGTGGTGGTGGTGGTGGTGTTGGTACTCCAAAGCAAGCTGCCAGTAATTCGTATTAGTTCTAAGCGATTAAGCTGCGTATTCGACAGAGAGAATAAAAACAAAACTGAAGAACACAGAAGCCAAACATAAGCAATAATCAAAATAATAGCACGATAGGGTGGAACAGCGGCTCACAAACTTTTTCAGGTTTTTATTTAAAAGTATGTTTTTAATTAAGTTTTAAATTTAAATTATAAAATACTAGCAGGCCACTGACGTTTCCTCTTTAAAAATAGTTAATTTTTACCAATTTATAAAAAAAATTATTGAGTCACACAATACCACTGCTATATAAGTAAAAAGTCAGCCGTTTATTTATCTTGTTTATTTATAAATTACAGGAAAAACAAGGTCAAAACATATGTAGAAAAGTTGCATGCCGCGAAAAAAATATACATACTCACAATCATATATGTATATTTACATATATACTATACATGAAATGGATTGAGTCTCATTGAAAGTTTAGAGAGATAGAGCCGAAAATCTCCAAGTAAAAAGTATTCTTGAACATGATGAAGGTGATCGGTGAATCCCCTTTAAAGCCTGTATGACACTTCATTTATTTGTCCAATTTTAAAATCTGAAAACAAGTGTCGGGTGAGCAAGACAACAATATTCTTGTCTATTGTACGAAAATAGGATAGAAACATATTGTCGCAAGAAGTTACACCTACAAAAAAAATTCAGGTATATTAAAATAAAATTGTTTTTAACTTCAAGAAATCAACAATAAACCTTTTTAATACAAAGATTTGAGTATTTTTCAAACTTTTATATGGTTGCTATAAAGATAAGAATTTTTTATTAATATCATTTTCTGAAATAAATTTAACAACACTGACATTGTAAATAATACCAAGAAGTTTTTTTTTTGGGTGTAGTTGCGTTGAAACAAGAAGTTGACAGCAAATATTTGATCGAAACTTAACGACCAGCGAATTGAGAGAAACGTCAAAAACAATGCATTAAAAATGCAGTTCGTCGCACATTTCTTTCTCCAATTCGTACTATATGCTTACTCATTCACACCAATGGAGTCCACGCATTAGTACTATTTGAACTGCTCTATTTTCATTTGTAATGACTAAAAAATTAGCAATTTAATGAAGTATCATACAGGCTTAACAAAACTGTGTTGAATTAATTCACCACATCAAAACTAATTTCAACATATTAGGATTTACTTCGATACAATTGCCAATTGGTGTGGTGAAGTCATTTGTTCTTTTGTTTTAAGTGTAGCAAAGTATGTATATTATATGTAATATATATGTAACATATTTGCTTGGCTATTTATTTGTGTTGTGCTTGCTGCGAACAGAGGGAGAATAGAGTACAAGGAGAGCAACATGAGAGTTTATTGAAGCTCTCGCAGCCCAAACACATGAAAAGCTAACGTTCAAGCAATGCTTGGTATTGTGGCTGATTTTTTAAAATACTTTACACTTTAATTAAAGAAACTTATTATAAAAAATTTTGTAAAAAAATTACCCCTATATCTTTTTGCAGCACAAATGTGATGTTTTAAAACTTATTTCAAAAAAATCGGATCAGTACTTTTGGAGTTTAGCGGCAACAAAAAATGTTCACTTTAATTTTATACAAAAGTTAAGATAGAAGTATAGATATAGATATATATTTATAAAAGAATCAGAATAAACAAAACAAAATTCGAACCGTTATCTCAAGATGCAAACCATACTCCTTATCAGTGTTGCCAGAATTTAGGATTTACCAATATTTTGAGACTTTCCGGAATTTCGATTTTCCTTTGCAGGGCATAGAATTGTAATATGGTCATTATAAACCATTCACGGGATTAAAAGTTTTTGTATTTTCAGTTTGAGCTCAGAATTATTAAAACTATGAGTTATGCCTTATGTTTTAAGTAAAAGATCTGTTGACAATTTTTCAATTTGTTTTCAGGGATTTCTTATGATCCATATCCATATCATCCAAAAGCAGGTGTTGAAGTAATTGTTTTTGGAACAGAAGAAGCTGTTTCGTGTGTAGTATCAATATAGGTTTTGACGTCCTTATTCTTGTTGCTATCCTTTCCTTTGTTCCCAAAATTCTCCAAATAATTATCCTACTTTTGTCGAAAGGTTTGATTTAATTCATGCCCAAATTTTTGAGCTCATCATTGTTTGAATCCCTTTCCTAAATCTTTTCCCTAGTTTTGTCCTAAATTTTGTCTTTAGTGCGTCCAAATCCTTGTTCTATTCCTTGTCCAATTTCTTGTCCTTATCTATTTCCCAATCTTGCTATAGATATTGTTTTAGGTTCGTCTTAATGCTTGTCATTATCCTTGGGCCAATCCTTTTTATAGTCCTTTTCTGAATCCTTCTCTGAATGCTTATCCTATTCGTAATTCTACTCCAAATTCTTGCTCTAATATTTTTTCAAATTTTTGTTCTGCTTCTTATATTTTTTCTGGTTCTAATCTCTGTTTAAGTCCTTTTTCTCGTAATTTTTCAGTACTTGTCTTTATCCTTATACAAAACCTTGTCCTTATACTTGTCGTTATTTTAATTTTTATTTAAGTTTTTATGTTTTTATGTTTTTATGTTTTTATGTTTTTATGTTTTTATGTTTTTATGTTTTTATGTTTTTATGTTTTTATGTTTTTATTTTTATTTTTATTTTTATTTTTCTTTTATACTTTTATTTTTATTTTTGTTCTTCTCCTTGTCCATTTTCTTATTCAAATTATTGTCCCAATACTTGTTCTTATTTTAATTTTAATTGAATTTGTTGTATTGTTATTTTTATTTTTTCTTTTACTATTGCATTTGGTGGTGCATTAGATTACTTTAAGGATTTCCCTGCGTGGCCTCATCACGCCATTAATTTATTTTTTTATTTTTTTTTTATTTTTTATTTTTATCATGCGACCAAAAACCTCAGACAAAAACTGTCGTTCCATAAAATTTATCGTAACGCCAATAGTCCCGGCGTTGTAATTTCATGCAACGTTTTTTTTATTATTGTTAACTTTTTAACTGCATTATCCAGTTGCCAACGTGGTGCTCCAAAATTTAATTTTTTTTTATTTTCGTTCATAACGACTTTTTGCTGTCATATAATAAAATTTTATGTAGCACTTTTACTCAGCGAGCAATAAAGCCATGCAACGATATTGAATTTTTGTAACGATATTGAACCTGACGAAGTTAAAATTTATTTTTGTACTTTTATCGCATGGTAAATCCTTCATTCTGTTTTATAATATTTACCGTGGCGCATCTTACTCACGGAATAATAATTCCATGCAACACCGTTGCTTCGTTGTCGCATATTCGATCTAGAAGTGGCTCCTTTCGTGGCCTCATAACATCAAAAACTGCTTATCTATTTTTGTCATAAGGTCTAAGGGCTAATATTTTTTTTATCGCAGAACCTATAGTCCGCGGGTTATAATACCATGTAACAAATTTGTAGTTTCGTTGCTTCAGCAGCGTCCTCCGCGTTCTGCTGACGTCATTATTATTATTTTTTTTTTTTTTTGTATTGAAGATGTAAATTCAAAGAATTAATCTTTACGGTTTTAGCATACTTTTATCACAACATCTATACTCAACAAGAAAGAATTCCATGCAATGTCTATGAATTTTGGAAAAACCTTTTTTCAGCTCCTTTGGAAAGATGAGCTGTAAAACGTAACTTTGACACGTTGTCAAAAGAACCCGTCCGCGTAAGAACATAGGTGTTCAAGTTTTAAAACAACGCTCTTCAGAGAGGTTGATCTCTAAATTGTCGCCGTAGTACCGTAGGTCCCCTTATGTTAAAACCAATAATAACTTACTTATTGAAAATGTTAAAGTTTTTAACATATTCATTTCGATTTTCGTATCAAGTTTGTATGGATTTATGCTGATGTTACACTTAGCGAAAAACGATGTAGATTTGAAGTGAAACAAATAACTGTTGCACTCTTTTGAATGAATTTCATTCTTTGACTGTTTGAAGCTTGGGATTTGAAAATTCAATATCCAATTTAATTTCTGGAATTAGGAAATATCTCCTCCAGCTGATGCTATATTATTTACATCGCCCCCGACCACTCTTAAAGTGGCTAAATAGAACTTGCCACAATTTGAGAACCACTGCACCAAAAAATCTTTGTTGGTAGAAGAAGCTGAGCAGTAAAAAAGGCTAACACCAAGCAAGAAGTCGATGCACAGCAGCTTAAAAGGTGAAACAAAAGATTTTTCAGTTTTAATCTAGCGTGAAATTCGGTAACAACTGCGGCGGCATATTAATTGGATTTTTAATGCGGTAAAGAAGATTTTGCTTTTTAATTTGAAACGCTAAAAACACTTCATGAATACAAAAAAAAAAAAAAAAAAAATTCTCCAAACAATGGCAGCATCAATAAGAAGGGAAACAATTAATAAGGAGCTTGACGCCTACACAGAAATTAGTACCAGGGCTGAAGAAATTAAAAAAAAAAAAAAATATAAAAATGATCCCAATAAAAAAAAAAAAAGAAAAACAGCTTTTGTCGCCTTTGGGGCTGATGGCGATGAGTTGCTTTCTCTCAGCACGTTTGTTTTGAGCCAAAAGTGTCAGCACTCTAGGGACAAGATGCTGGCTTGTTGCTACCGCATCAGGTTTGACAAATTTTGTCTTTTGATTAGATTTTTTCCTCCAATTTTTATTTATTCAGTTTTTTTATTGTGCGCATGAAGATGTCTTAAATAACATTTACATAAATTTTTTTTCTTTGCTTGGTAAGTGTTTCATGAAAAATAACAACAATGCTTGTTTAAAATTGTGGTCCTATTTCTAGCTTGCTACTTGCTACTGATTAATTAAATTAAAATGTGGCTCAGGTAGCATCAATATGAGCAAAACAGCAGCCACAGCAACAACATAGGGCAGCCAACTCAGTTAGAGCAACGCTTTGCGGCGGTTATGTTGACTCAGTCATAGATATGCAGTAAACGTGCAGGTTTTCAATGAATTCAACTAAAAAGAAATTTTTGAAATTTTGTATCAAATCTACTAAAATTTATAAATTGCAAATGCCGGTAATATCGTTATGTAATTAAAATCCGATTACGAAATCGTACGTGAACGGGCCTTTGTGAGCGCAACAATTTTTTTAAAGAGCAATAACCATGTCATACTTACACCGAGGGAAAAAAAAATTATAATTATAAATTATAATAATATAGAAAATACACTTTGCGACAAAGACTTTTATTGGTTAGATTGTATTCAAAGATAAAAACATCGTTACGGTAAAGATTCCCATGAAAAATCTACTTAAAATCAAAGACTGAAAGTTTCATGGCAAAGACTCAAAATAAAAAATTTTATTTCCTTATAACCATCTTTCTATGTTCGCCTTTTCTATTACCCACACCCACCTACCCATTCTGCCTTCCCCTCCCCTTACGATTTAATCTAGTGTTAATTATAACTTATGCATACTATCAATTGCCTTTTATAGGACATAATAATGCCCTCAAAGTAACTGCGTAATATAAACGTATGTTTTTAAGAAAAATATGATTATGTAGAAAAAATTTTTTTAAAGTTACAGACTTTGTCTTTGAAACAATGATGCTTATCTTGAAAAAAAAAACAACAAAGAAAAGTTGTTGATTTTACATGCCATTTTCAATCTCTTGTTAACAAAGTATTCAATCGTTATAGTAAGCATTTTATCTTTATGGCCAAAATTTTCTCTTTGATTTATCTTCAAAGAACTTCAGTCTTTTGTTTCGAAGGTGCAGTCCTTGCTTAAATAGTCAAAGAATATTGACGCAACGACCTTTTTCTTGTAGCAAAGATATTTTGGTTACAGTTTTACATTTGGGGAATGCAGTTCTTTGTTGTTATTTTCTATTATAATAAATATTATATAAATATATTTTTCATTTCTTTTTTGTTGTTTTTGTTTTCGTTTTTTTTTTGTTGTTGTTTGTTTTAGTTTTTACTTTTTCTTTTGAGTTTTATTTTGCTTTCGCTTTAGCTTTTAATTTGATTTTAATTTTGATTTTGATTTTGATTTCGATGTTGATGTGATGTTGATGTTGATGTTGATGTTGATGTTGATGTTGATGTTGATTTTGATTTTAATTTTAATTTTAATTTTAATTTTAATTTTAATTTTAATTTTAATTTTAATTTTAATTTTAATTTTAATTTTAATTTTAATATTAATTTTGATTTTCATTTTGATTTTGATTTTGATTTTAATTTTAATATTAATTTTGATTTTGATTTTGATTTTGATTTTGATTTTGATTTTAATTTTTATTTTGATTTTGATTTTGATTTTGATTTTGATTTTAATTTTAATTTTAATATTAATTTTGATTTTGATTTTGATTTTGATTTTGATTTTGATTTTGATTTTGATTTTGATTTTGATTTTGATTTTGATTTTGATTTTGATTTTGATTTTGATTTTGATTTTGATTTTGATTTTAATTTTGATTTTGATTTTTATTTTGATTTTGTTTTTGAATTTGATTTTGATTTTGATTTTGATTTTGATTTTGATTTTAATTTTGATTTTGATTTTAATTTTGATTTTGTTTTTGATTTTGATTTTGTTTTTGATCTAACCCATTTCTTCCCGAAAATAGAAATAGTGAAAAAATAATGAATTTGTTCATCAATTCCACGTTAGAATAATTGAATCAAGAAAAAAAATGTTAAAAACTCTTTGTATATGTTGCCATTTGCACCACATGTAATGTTGCGCTGGCGCAACACTGGGAGTTTCCTGGTAAAAAATAAAAAATTTTATTATTTCGAACATGTCATTTTATTAACCCAAAATGTATTAAGTTGTTGATTTAATTAAAATAGATGGCATCACTCGTGATATTTTGAAAAACATTCCGTATGAAGGTGAACCTGACACTTCTGGCATATGAAGATAGTTTGACTTTTGTAAATCTTGCATCTCCTTCTTATATTTTCTTCATTGTGCATTATTGTATGGTCAGTTCTGTCCTTTCTTATTTGTTCTGGAACTTTGTTTCTGCTGGGGCGTCCACGATTGATGTTTCGAATTTGAAGGGTGACTTCTAGATCCGGTTCTTCAGCTTTCAAAAGACATAACACAATCTGGGACCTGAAATCAATTTGACTGATGGTAGAGCTTATTGCCAGCTGGTACATTTTCCAAGCATTGACAACAGCACTGTCAATTCCATTGGTGAATAATGGCCACCACCATTTCTTGCCTCTAGTTCTGATTCTATAGTTTGCAATGCCATTGTGGTGTAAATCCACACCCCCCATGCCTTGATTGTACTGATGGATAACATTTGGTTGAGGGACTATGTTATGCTTTTTTTCCTTCCGGTTGTGTCTCTTTACATTCATTATAGGCTCAAGGGTACCAAAGTTGGTAACAACTGTTACAACAGAATTGTCATGCCACCTAACAGCGAATACTTTGTTGTTGTCATCAAATCTATAGTCAAATGTCCGTTTTGGTTTTTCCGATAAGGTCTTGTTTGTTTGAAGTGGGCAGGAAGCCACTCGGTTTTCTCTCACTGTGCCAGCTGCAAAGAGTTTCATTTCTGACAACAAGGTAATAAGATAATGGCTTGTGAAGAAATTATCAAAAAAGACGAGATGATTTGAACAAATTTCATGATCATGAACAACTTTCAATAAGTCTGTAACAACTCTTTCACCTAGACCTAGATTATCATTAGTTTTCTGTGAAGCTCCACCATAAGGGTGAAACTGATACACATATGTTTCAGCTGAGGCTATACACAATAGTTTGAATCCAAACCTTACTAGTTTCCCTCTTATGAACATTTTAGCAGAATGACTTCCAAAATATGGCACCATCTCTGCATCAATCGATATCATATGTGAAAATATACCAAACTGCATGTACCGTTTGTTTAGTTCATTGAAAATAGGTCTTAGTTTGGAAAACTTATCAGATTTGTCTAACTTTTCATAATCAGAAAGATGAACTTCTTTATTTCATCAAATCTGTTTCGTGACATTGCAGTGCGTATAAGAGGGATTCCTTTGTCTTTATTTAAAATCCAGTAAAATTTTGTTTGAGGGAGAGAGTGATAACCAGTGAATATAAGGATACCAATAAATTTTTCCAAGTCAGTGCGTGACATAGCAAATGCGTGGTTATTTCTTCTGTGAGCACATTTGATATAAAACGAACTAAAGCAGGGAACTCCCAAAGTTGCGTCAGCGCAACGGGTAAACAAATCGTTCACGGCTATGTCATAGGTCTTATTTGCTCAAGAAATAAAAAAAATGTGAGTCCCACATAAATGGCATACAAGAATATACACACAAAAGTTTAACTTACTACATTTTTATGCCTTTTAAAAAATATTAAAAAATGTCTAAAAAAACATGTTTTTGGAAATTATTATTTTTTCAAGAAGAGTTCGGCCAATTTTGAAAAAAAAAAATTTAGACAGAGAGCTTGTGAATGCCTTTTAAAACGTACATAATGAGTTTTGTTGAATTAATTCATTTTGACTGCATTTTGTGAAGATAAACTTCGTGTTGCGTGAACGCAACGCCGGGAAGAAATGGGTTAAATGGCGGCCTCAGTAGTCGAGTAGGTAGTGTGCTCGACTGCTACCCCAAAGTTCCCGGGTTCGATAACCCTTTACATTTGCAATTTTCTTCCATCATTTTCTAATCAACTGAAATTGAAAATTCATCAATATTTACGACTTGAAGTCGTAGTTTATGGTAGAGAAGTTTGTGGAGGGGACTGCCTTATAACTTGAATTGGCTGAGGTAAAGGCATAACACTTGCCTCTGATTTAAAATCAGCAAGTTTATTTGGCTTTCCACCACGCTAAAAGCATCCTGCACATGCTTCACTTGATTGCCCCTTCCTTCCCACTAATCTATCACCCGAATTTCGAACCAAGGCAGACTTGACTGAATAGATATCCCACCTGAAATCAAACCTTAAAAAGAACAAATAATGGCAAAAAGCCAATTTTAATTTAAAATAAAATAATTCCCTAAATTATTTATTTTAAATTTATTTTTTTAAAATTTTAAATTATTTATTTTATTTAAAATAATTCCCTAAAATTGCAGTAACCACTGCGTGTTGTCGGTCGGCGTTAGTTGGTTGTAAGTAAATTAAAAAATTTTTAAAAAGTTTGTGTAAAGTGTAATGTGTAAAGGTCTCTTGGCTTTAAGTAAATGTGACATTGCAAATGTGGAAAATTTGCATTTGACCAGAAAATTAAGTCAAGTTGTAGCCTTGATATTCTCAGTAAAATCATGAGACGCATATGAAATGGAAACGGAAATGCAGAAGCATGCATGCATGGAAGGACAAACGTAGAAGTGTGAGTTAAGCACAATTGCAAATGCAAACATCATATAAAACTTTGTCTACTCCAATGAGCAGTGGAAAAGTTTGCACTCATGCTTTGAGAGGACTATTTTATTTCGTTTAGAGTTTTGGTCGAGTTAATTTTTTTCTGATTAGCGCTCATGGCAAATCAGGCCACGCTCATTACACTGCGATAAAAAGAGTGAAAAAAAAGAAAACAAAATGCCAGCGTGAAAAAAGAAAATGCAATTTTGTGAATATAAAAAACGTTTTGCACCATTTCTTATTCCACTCCACTTCCGCTAATACGAATGTAGATGCACAGTTTTTAATGACTTTGCGTAGCAGATAAGTAGCGAAAATATAAATGAAAAAAGCAAAAATACCATTTTGTTTGCAACTTATGCAGCAATGCAAATGTTGCCAGCTATGATAAAGCAGAACATACTTGAAAAAAAAAAAATTAAATCAAAAAATAGTGCAGCAAAAATTGCAATTATTTATGCAAAAAGTGGCAGTCGTAGCTATTCAAACGTGTGAACAAAAAATTACCAGGATATTTGAGCGAAATATATAAAAGGATATTAAAAATTTCTGCAACTGCTGCAAGGCACATGCGGAATAAATGAATTTTTATATTTTAAAACGTTTTTTATAACGCGCCTTGAGCTCTCAAATTCAACCGTTATCTCGGCAGCACTGTCAAAGGATACACACACACACACACACACACACACACACACACACACACACACACACACACACACACCTGGCTATGTCGACAGTGTCAATTTCCTGGCGCAGCTACACCATATAATTTGTTTCTCCACCTTTTCAACAGCGTGTAAATTTTAATTAAACACTTTATTAACTCATTTGTAGAGATTGTGGAAAATTAGTTGAAATTTGCTAAATACAAAATGTTCAGATATGAACGATGGCGATACATAAAGCCAGCTCGACCTAATTCCCAAACTCCTTGCTTTTCACTAAATACAGCAACTTAATCAAAAATCATGCCTCTTACCCGAAAAAGCAATGAAGCGAAGTGGATGATGGGAGTTTTACACCCCCTTCACCCCCTTTTTTTTGTGTAACAAATTTCCCTTTAATGCTTTTGTTCCGTTTTGTTGCTTTAAGTTTGATTTGGTGGCATGAGGCACAATCATTTACATAAATTTTCACTAATAATTCTAATGCGGGAACTTTTTTCGTTTGTTCGTTTCTTTGAGCATCCTTTTGTTTCAATTTTGTGCTGCTACATTCGTCCTTTTTGTTTTTGTTCTTTTTGAGCCTTACTTAACTGTGCAGAGTACGGTGAAAGAACCCGAGTGCCGCTAGGGTCGTCGCGTTGTGCGTCTGTTGGTGGTTTTCTCAGACTTTGGATTCACTCATTCATTCATTCATTCATTCATTCATTCATTCAATCATTAACATTTTCAGCCGCATCTCGCATCTTTAGCAGTTTCCAAGCATTTTCTCCTGCCATCCGCTCCTGGTTGCCGCGTGCTTCTTTTAATATCTTTGGTTAACTTAATGATTGTGTGAAAAGTTTTGCTTGAAAATTTTGCAACTGTAAATTTTGCATAGCTTTCGGCCATTTTATCCGGATACCTTGACTTAGTTAATGTAACAACAAGAAATTTACACTTTGCTTTTTATCATCATTTTATTGAAAATAAAAATAAAGGAAAGTGAAAAAGCTTTTGTCTTTGTTACTTATTTGATGCCCCAAAGGATTGGCAAGAATTTAAATAGCTTGAAGTTTATTAGAATTCGCAGGTGTGCTTTCGTAGTATTAAAGCATATTTATGAGATTCCTGCGGAAAAATAGAGAACAAAAAGAGACATACCAGGAATTTGGGCAAACATTTATGCTGAGTATGGGTTGTTAGCGAATGTTTTTAAATCTTATGTAGTTTATCTCTAGAACCCAGATTTTTCAATAGGCCAGGGATGTACATATCTAGTTTTTGAGTTTTTAAGGGGCCCCAAAATACTGTGTGCCCAAAACTCCTTACATGGCTTAATCATGACTTTCATGTCCGGAAAACTTCTGTAAATCAAGATGTTGATGTTAAGAACATTACCTGTTTGAGTAGACAGTATTTTTATCCCTTTCAAGTTATGGTTCAAGAAAGACCATCAAGAATAAGACTCACGCACTTTGATTGATCCGATAAAAAGGTTTTATATCTCCAAGCTATGAAGCGTTATCCCAGTTTTGTAACGTCTGCTGCTGACAACCTATTTTCGACAATATTTCAGCTGTTTCCAATAATGTCTGTCCAAGAGTAGATGCCAGTGAGGTCGATTCAGGAATCCCAAATAATTTCAGTCCGTCCGAATTCTGGGATTTTGTGGGATTTTAATATAACAAAAGTATGGAAATTTCTTTAAAGAAATAAAAAATTCCTTCAAAGTATTCTCCATTGTCAGCAATATTCCAACGCTTTCTTCAATCTTGAAAACACGTGATGGTTCATTTTGGAATTGCCTTCAACTCCTTTTACGAATTTAACCTCATTTATGCCTCAATCGTTTCGAAAAGCTTTCCGCGAAATGGTAACTTGAGTCATGGGAATAGGAAAAATGGGAACATTCACCCTACATCGCTTCTTGTGAGGACCTTGCATAACGGTTTTAACGTTGTTTTTAGTCAAATAGTCGCATACAAGAGATGAGATGTGTGAGGTGGTGCGTTTTCGGGGTGAAGAAACCATCAGTTGTTTCTCCACAATTCTAACCTATTGCCTCTTGATCGACCGTTTATGCTCACACGATGATCTATGAAGACAATTTTCTTAAGTTTTTCGATGTTTTTGTCAGTCATACTGGTAGATGGACGACCGGAGCACGACAATTCGTACGCTTGTATTTTCGAAATTATCGAGTCTACGTGAGCTACCGTTAAAATTTTTAACGCTTTCGCTTAAACATGTTTTTGAATGTTTGTAGCTTAAAAAAATATTTGAACACCAGATGATAGATCCAACCAAAACAAAACAAAACAAAAATAAAAAACAAGAAAAGATTTACTGCTCTATTCTGCTTGTTAACATATCTTGTTATGTAAAGTAAATTTTCGTATGCTGGCAAATCATTAACAATTCAAAAGCTCTAAAAAGCTGCTAAATTTCAGCACTCATGGTGAAAATGTAAATGCCTTATGCCATGTCTACACAGAGAGTTTAGCTTGAGTTTAGTTTTAAGTTAACCATAGCTGTTCACACAGAGATGCGTCGGCAGAATTGTGTTTAGTGTGACATTTCTTTGTTAACTTTTGTGTTCACAAGGAACACAAGGACGACAAGGTTGCACCCATCTCTGCATACACATGCGAGTTCTTCCTTACGCTGCGCAAATCGGAATTTTTATCGGCCCATACTGATATGAAAACCTCATCTGCTACACTTGCCCAAGTTCTTTTCTTTGCTTTTTTGTTAATATTTTGCAAATAGTAAATTGCACAAACAGCTGTTTTTGGCTTTTCTCACCACAAAATTGTACAAGTTGCCTTTGAACGTACCTTTTTGTAAGAACATTAGTATATTTTTAGGGATTTTTCAAATTAAGTTTTGATAAACACAGAAATAAAGTTGAGTTTAGTTGAGATTCATTATTCAAAATTGTACTGGAGAACTCAAGATTTTATGTTGTGTTCAGTGGCAAAACTCTACTTTGTACGGGAAACTCAAACTAAACTCTCTGTGTAGACATGGCATTAGATATAAAGCGTCAGCTGTTGTTTTAATGCTTATTTCTGGCTTATTTTGATTGCTTATGTTTATTTTTCTACAAGTTAGATGGAAAATGTTAAGAAATATATAATTTACTGATTGTTTTCAATTGTTTTAAGTATCAATATTAATTTTTTAATAGCCAAGCAATGTTCGAGTGTTTTGCAGACTTTCAAATTTATTTTTTCTTTGATATTGTTTAGAATCATCCTCTTTTTATATATTATTTTATTTGCTCAGCATTTGTTTGGCTTAAGACTGAACTATATTTTGTTGTTAAGATGTTTTCTGGCATTAACAAAAAAGTTAAGAAAGGAGATTTTAAATTATCACCAAAATACGAAACTTTAACAAAAGTTGTTAATATTAACTTTTTTGTTAAGGTCGGTTTAGCTGCCAGAATAGGGACGCTAGACAATACCTCTCGCGTGGTTTGCTTGAATGGGAAATTCTGGGTATTTTTTGATCACCAGGTATTTAATTAAATATTGGTTTTTTTTTAGTATTTCCTAATGGAATAATATGGAAGATATTAGCTGCCACACACCGTAGGTGACTAACAGACGGCTGTTTGTGTACATTCTGGAGTTCACAGTTTTTATTTAAAATCAATTAGGCTTGAAATTTACTTCTTGGACATGTCTTCCTCTATATTAACCTAGCATATTTAGGATCGGACAAGAAAAACCGAATAGTATATGATGAACAACTATTAACAACTATTCAAAAAAATAATTTTTTGACGTGACGAAGTTACGTTGTACAGATCAAGTTTCCAAAAAAGTTGAAAAATTAATTTTTTATAAATTCATCTGCGTTGCATTGAATTGTTACTCGCTGAGTATAAGAGCTATGATTAAAAAAATGGTATGACCGTAAAGGTTAATTCTTTGACTTCATTATAAAAACAAAACAAAAATTCAAAACATCATCAAGTCGCAGGGGGAACTGTTTAAGCAACACAACTGAAAATTTGTTACATGGAATTATTACTCGCTGAGTATTGGTGCTAGGATTAAAAATACGACGCCAATAAAGGTCTACTGTAAGCCCTCACAACAAAATTAGACAAAAAATTTCTGTCGCCATGGGGACGCTGAGAGAGCCGCTCAAAGACCGATAACGCAACATTCATGCAGCGGCGTTGCATTGAATTTTTACTCAATGAGTATATAACCTACGATAAAAGTTTAAAAAGGAAAAAGAAGGTTTTATAAATGGCTTTACGACAAAAATAAAAAAAAAAATTCCGTCATCGTCAGGTCGTGAATATAGCAGCTTGTGTAACATAAATGTAATATCGTTGCATGGAATTATTACTCACTCAGGAGGAGTGCTACGGTAAATTTTGTTTTACGACAGCAGGGATGTGTTATTACGCTTTACAACTAAATTACAAAAAAAATTCTTGTTGTCATGATTTCAGGGATGCAATCGCATAATGCAGTAAAAATGCTACAGCCATGAAAAAACGTTGCATGGATTTTTAACTCTGTGACTACTGTTGCAACGGTAAATTTTAAGGAACGAAAACGAAGGTGAGGTCTTCGGGCATATGAAAAAAATAAAAAAAATAATTGACAGCGTGTCAAAGACCCTCAGGGAACCGCCTAATGTGACGCATATGCATCACGTTAGCTGGATTAATTGAAATTAGAGCACAACCAATGGGGAAGCAAAAAAAAAGCTAAACGAAAAGCACCAACTCCAAATCCAACAACAACTCCAACACCAAAACCATCACCAACACCATCACCAACACCAACACCAACATCAACATCAACATCAACACCAACACCAACACCAACACCAACACCAACACCAACACCAACACCAACACCAACACCAACACCAACACCAACTCCAACACCAACACAAACACCAACACCAACACCAATACCAACATCAACATCAAAATCAACATCAACATCAACATTAACATCAACATCAACATCAACATCAACATCAACATCAACATCAACATCAACAACAACATCAACATCAACATCAACATCAACATCAACATCAACATCAACATCAACATCAACATCAACATCAACATCAACATCAACATCAACATCAACATCAACATCAACATCAACATCAACATCAACATCAACGTCAACATCAACATCAACATCAACATCAACATCAACATCAACATCAACATCAACATCAACATCAACATCAACATCAACATCAAGATCAACATCAACATCAACATCAACATCAACATTAACATTAACATCAACATCAACATCAACATCGACATCAACATCAACATCAACATCAACATCAACATCAACATCAACTCAACATCAACATCAACATCAACATCAACATCAACATCAACTTAAACATTAACAACAACAACAAAATGTAATCCTTCTCGGCTAACCCCCAAGAGTTGCATCCTACATAATCCAACCATTTATCTCAAATCGAGACCACGTATTTCAGTTACTGTTAATTTTACATCGTGATAGCAATTTCGACAAATAAGAATTTACGTATTTGAAAATAAAAATATATATTGTTTTAATTTTCACCACACTTACTTAAAATATTGATTTCCATACTATTAAAATATTGATTTCCATAACGTAACATATGCACAATCGTGCATGCGTATGGCGCGGGTCATACGTACATATCTATGAAGATTTCCTACTTCCAGGCGACCCCAAAAAAAAAAAAAAAAAAAAAAAAAAAATAGCAAGATCCTCTACGTGGTGTACTGATGCGAGTAGAAGTATTTTGTTCTTTTTTCGGATACGTTGACATTTTGTTTCTAAACTTGAAACGTACGTTGGAAAAGTCGGTGCTAAACTAAACTAAAAAACCGACGCGTTGTTAAAAAGATGTCAATATGTACGTAGGTTGCTACATATACTTGGGGAATAAATATAAAGCTTCAAATTTTTTTCATTTATAAAATAATCATTTAATTTTCTGAGTCCATCTTATCTTTTTAGTTTTTATAAAGCCGAAGATATTTCGACATTCAAATTTTTAATCCCGATAATGCACATAAAACACAGAACTGTATTATGTTTATGATATGGGGAGGTTACCTATATGAACAGGTCTCACAGTTGAAATTGTCCTGTAATGTTAGTTTCTATTTGGACTATCAGAGATCTTTCTAGGCGGTGCTGTATGATATCATCTCGTCTTAATAAAAATACTAGAATAAGGTAAACTAAGGTAGTCCTATAATTCTTGTCCCATACTTCTTGTGCATTTTATATTGTCTGGGAGGTATGATTTAACCTGTTCACGCGTTAGTTTCAATCTTACAGCTTTTGCCTTATTTGAGAGCTTTTTACTTTTTTTTCTAAGCTTCTCCAATTTTTGAAGAGAATAATTTGATCCGTTTGGTAGTTCTTTTCTAGTGTATTACTATTTATACAAAGACCGCAGTTGGTTTATTTGAGATAATTCATCTTAACTTTTCTGAATTCAACCAGTGTCACGTCTTGCTATTGCCTTTCAATCAAAGTTTTAAATGAAATTGTAGCAAATACATTCATTAAGTTTCATTCAAAGTTTTCGTTTAGCTGTTGCTGCTGCCTGCGGTTAAATCTGGGACGCACGAAAAGCAACCAACCCATCACAGCAATCAGTGAATTCAGTTAAGCTGCCCAAGCCCAATAGATGTTGTTGCTTTAGCTTGACAGACAGTCAGCATGAATTGCATACAATTCAATTCAATTTACTTCTAGCTTTAATTTGGTCTTTAAACCTTTGGTAGTTTCAGTTCTATTTGCTGCCACTTTAGTTTATGTATGTAATGTTACCATTGCATTTGTCAGAGTGTTTGGTGCGCATGTTAATAGGTGCTTGAGTCACTTTGATGCTTAAGTAAATGTTGCAATTCTTCTTGTGCATGAATTGCATTTATCGCGTACATTAGAGTGAATTGCGATTTGGTTTTTATTTTCTAGCTTTTGACAACATGTTGTCTAATGATGTGAATTTTCTAGTGGAGATGGTTCTTTGGGTTGCTACAATATTCATTAGTTGTAGCAAATAAGAAATGCTGACTTTTATAGGGTGTCCTTGACAACGATATAAAGTTAACTTGTTTATATTGTTTAAAAATTAAAAAAAAAAAATAAAAGTTAAAAGAAAAAGTTCATTGGAGCACCCAATAAAGGCAGATAATAAATTAAGCATGCAAATGCATAAAATACATCTCCCTACAATAACAACAACATCTGAAATTAATGGCTTCTAAGAAAATTAGTTTTTCTACAAAATAAAAATCCGAAAAAAGGAATATTTGAAACAATGTTTAAATCGATGCAATAATTCACTTCACTGCACAAATTTATGGGATTTTCTTCTTCAATTACAACAACAATTGCTGTAGAATGTTCAAAACAAAAGAAGTAAGAATAAAGCTCAACGATGAAAAGCTATTTCCATGTTGTCAGTTTGTATTTTTGTTCGAATATAATTCGTTGCATTTGTTTCAAAATATATTACTTGTAAAAATGAAAAAAAAAAACAAAACAGAAACAAACCCACGCCAACTAAATGAAGAGATTAAAATATTATTTGGGGTATTCACAATGTGTTGTACTCGCATTTGGTCTTGTATGGTATATTCTTGATAAATTCGTTATGTGATATTTTCGAAGCTTTATCAAACATTCCACAAAGAAATCCTATTGTATTCATTGCAATTTGGTTTAATTTAAAAATCAAAATATAAAAAAGAACAATCTTTAAATCATAATAGATTTATTCACATTCCAGAATTAATATTGTATACATACCCTTGAAAAATATAAATACAACACAAAAACTTCACGTCGTGAATACCCCACTTCCCGAATGAGAAAATTAAACGTACCTAGATGCATTTTGGTGAATTAAATTTAATGTGGCTACCTCTCCTAACTTCTCAGCTGCCATAGGCTAGCAGCTTTGCTTATTAATTTTATGCTAAACGTGGAGTACCATTTATTTATGGCTTTATTTGACAGCTTTCTCTTTCCCTCAATGTTCAATTGTTAAAAGCTTTTAAAGTTGAATTAATTTTTAAATGCTTTCCAATTAAAGCATAATAAATTTATTTAATATGCTCCTAAAAGCATCGTCGTCGAACTTTTAAATGACTTAAACACAGCTTAAAGCTGTGGGAAGTGCTTGTAGGCCAGCAGCTGCAACTGACGCCATTTTGTTATGAAAAAAGAAAATCTTAAATTGCTTTTCGCCCAAAATGCTGCTGACAGTTTATTTAAGCTCTTTTTTTGCAGTTTTGTTTTTACGTTGTTGTTGCAGAAATGTTTTTCTTGTTTTTGTTTTTTTTTTTGGTTTATGTTCTTTTGCCGATTTGGTCTTATTGCTGTTCTTGCTTGTTTGTTGAGCCAAACATTCTCCATGCACTTCGCCTGGTTAAGTTCAACGAGTGCAAAACTATTTACAACGACTGCTTTTAAGAGTCTTTAGCTACAGCGTTGCCACATTTATTTTTCTTTTTCTTTTTAAGCCTTAGCTTCTTGGTGGCTTAAATCGTTCGATACAAGTTTTTGACGATGCTGCAAAATAAAATGATGATTTGGAAATTTATTGAACGCTAAAAGTTTGTTTTCACTTTTGTGGCAACATTGCAGTAAGAGTGTTAGATTCAAATGTTTGCCATTTAAGTTGGTTGAGTAACTTTATAAAGAAAAACAATTATACAAACAGGAAAAATGTAGCAAACCGACCTCTCTGGAAATCACTTCATATTAAAATTTTGATAAAATATTTTTTTAATAGTGCCCAGTGTTATTATCATCTCTCATGCCATGTCATAGACCAGAGGTGTCATGCCAGTGAGTTGGATTACAAATTCTCAAAAACAGAAATAAATTAGAACTTCGATGACGAGGAAAAAATAAAATATTACAAAAACAACATTTGTACACTGAGTCCTTAAAAAAAGAAAAGTAAAGCAATATGACATATGTCATGTCTTATGTTATGTCATATCATATATCATGTCATATTATATGTCATGTAATATGTCGTTTTATATGTCATGTAATATGTCATATTATGTCATTTCAAATGTCATGTCACATGGCATGTCATATGTCATGTCATATGTCATATCATATGTCATGTCATATGTCATGTCATATGTCATGTCATATGTCATGTCATATGTCATGTCATATGTCATGTCATATGTCATGTCATATCATATGTCATGTCATATGTCATGTCATGTCATATGTCATGTCATATGTCATGTCATATGTCATGTCATATATAATGTCATATGCCATGTCATATGTCATGTCATATGTCATGTCATATGTCATGTCATATGTCACATATGACAAATCATTGAAACTTCCATTGTACACAAACAATAGAAAACGGTGGGAGTAAGGGTGCAAAAGTTTTCGATTGGCTGATATTCCTTAAAAAAAAAATAAAAATTTAAAATACCCGCAATAAAAATGAAAACTTAAGGAAACAACAAAGTCTTTATTTACCACAGCACTTTAAGCGTTACATTGTTTGGCAGCTTTACATTTTTCTCTTGCTCATTGTGGCGCTTGTACTGCTTATTCAATGAGCTTGGGAAGTTAACAAGTTCTGCTTCCTTTGCGTCACGAACAAAAAAGATTTTCATGTTCATGGCTTAACTCCAGTAAAACTTTAAGCTAAGCATAAAAAATTACTTACAGCCCAAACATGATCAATGGCAAAAGAACAGAAGAAAAGTTTTTTGCTTTCAATTAAGCTTAAAGCTGTGCACTTCCTGCTTGGCAGGTTGCTTCCCGAATTGTTGTTAAAGGTTTTGTGTTCGTGTAAAGGAAGTTGCTATATTAAATAACACTTATACACTGCAATACATAAACACACAACTGCACAGACACGCACACACATACACACACACACACAGGCATACTCCCACAGTCAAATGCACGCAATTGCACTTAAGCTCATTTGTTTTTAGATCTTGTTAGGCAACTAAAATCCTTGCTGCAAAATAAATCAACAACATTGACTTAAAATGTTGCACCACGACATATAAAAAATACCACGTTAAGTCTTTTATATACGCTGCTTGCACTATGCTCGGTTTTACACACAACTCAAACACAGTGCTACATAAAACTAGCAACAAATTTAATCACTTCTCTGCTGCGTTTTATTTAACATTTATTACCCCTAGTTTATATATTTTTTATAAAATTTGCACCGTACCAGTAGGTGTTGTTAGTACTTTTGTTGAAGTAAGTGTGTATTTAAGTGTGTGTGTGTGTGTGTGCTTGTTTGCAACTACATGCATATGGCTGTCGTGGTTGCCAGCTTTTTATTTTACAAAACTATGTTATTTTCACACACACTGCCATGCACTCACACACACTAAGCTCTCGCATTGTCCCTCACACCACAACAGAATGCCACTAAATTGTGTTGAACTTACATTTTTATGCACATTCGCGCTGACATGCTCGAACTTTGTCCTGCATGCTTAAAGCTATTTCCTGCTTTTTTCTTTTTCTTCTCTTCAAATTTACACTTGACTTTGTTTTGCTTTAGTTTCTGTCACATTTTCAAGCAACTTCATATGTTGCTAAAAGTTGTGAAACTTTTTACTTTTATTGCGTCCCTGTTTTGCTTGTTTCTATTTTTGGTTTTGATTTTTTTCTCTTTACTTATTTTTTGTTCTAAATTTTTATTTATGCTTTTTCTTTGCTTGTATTAAAGTTTTATTGGAAAAGTTTGACCATTAGGCAGACACGTACACAAATGGTCACATTATATGTCTTAAGTTATTGCGTGTAGCTTTTACACACACCTCGAAAGCTTTTAGATTTTTTGCCCCCAGTCTTGTGGTTTTTATGCTGATATAGTTAATATAAATTTATGTTTATGTAAAATATTTTACTTCATAGAATTTTAATCAAATATTTTTTTTTATTCTTTCAGGTATGTATGCTTATTCAAATTTTTGACCAAAATGATTTGGGTAAGTTTCGTCAATGATGACCAATTTTAAGCCTGGGAAGAGATTAATCCCCATTTATTTAAAAAAAATTCTAGATGAGTAAAAAGTTTTTGTAAAATTATTCAGAAAGTTTACCTGTTGACACCAATATTTCTGAGTTTGGAAACATTTTTGCATTATAAGTTATTTACAAATGTTTTCCACATGTTATCGTCTATCTTCACATTTCGGCGACATGCTTTCAATCAAGTTTATGACACCCACTCAGGTTTCCATTCTCAAAGTTTGCACGTTTTGTTGGTAGTTTGCTTATGTTTTGTGTGGAAAAACTAACTAGCTCATTTTACAAAAAAAAAAAAAAAAAAAAAAAAAATATAAACTTTTATTCCTATGCATGTGTAAAGTATTCTTTTTTCGTTCTGTTGACTGTTTGCTTTTGCAAGGATCAAGTTCTCTTTTAATCAGAACAAATAAACGCTGAAATAACATTATATGATAGCGTCTTTTCACAAGTTTAAGCTAATACCATTAAATTCAGGTATGTTTACAATTTTGTTGAAGTTTTGGCAACTATTTAAAAAGTGTTTGAAAATAAAATAAATAAAAATAATATATGTATATCAAAAGTTAAGACAAATGCTATGTGGAAAAATGTTATGACTCTTTTATGTGAGAATTTTTTAATTTTCTTTTAATAATAACAACAACTTCAACTTAAGTTTGCCATCATAATTCTGTTTTTTGCGAAAATAGATTGAGACGAAACGTTTCTTTACCAAGATTAAACACTCCTAAAGAAAGTCCAAGTTTTCAATTTAGCATTGAAACTTTTTGATTTGAAAATTGTATCCCAACAGGTACCCAATATAAACCTTTCCAATCACAGAAAGAATAGAAATGTAGAATAAAAAAGTAAAAATACAACATTAACACACAAATAACGATTTGAAACATCCATATAAAATGGATATATCCATTTAAAAAAGAGTTACAGCAGTAACTTCACTTATACCCATCATAAAAATCCAGTCACATCATATCCATCACATCATACCTCACATTTATATCGTTATATCGTAGCCATTATACCATAAATATTATACTATCTCCTAAAAACCATCATACCATACTCATCACATCATACTAACATACATACACTAAGGGAAAAAAATATTAAATTTATCCAAAAACTTTTTTAATTTATCCAAAAAGCGAGTCATTTTTGCACCAATAACGCATTTGAATAAATCGACTACGTAAATATTTAAAATTTATTTGAATACTTTTTTAATTAAATTAAATATTTAAATATTTAATCAGAATTAATAAAAAATATATTAAAATTAAACACGAATTTTTTAAAAATATCTTTCAAATATTTACTATTTGCAAATAAACTATCGCATTTAAAGAAAATTTATGTAAAAATATTGAATTTAAAAAAAACATATTTAAATTGAATATGTTATTAGTGGTTTTATTGTATTATTTTCTTCATATTGCTTTCATCAAATGCCATTGCCTGTATAAGTTATTTTCGCTTCAATTTTTTCGTTCTCTAATTTATACTATTTTTGACAGTTGGTGCAATATTAGAGCATTTTTATACTGGTGCAAACATAGTATAAAATAAAGAACGAAAAAGTAATCTACAAAATATATCTAGGTAGAAGCAAATTATGCAGGTAAATGACAACCGGTCCAAGATGTTCTTGAGAAAACACCGAGTTGTCACTCCACCCTACATAATTTCATTTCGTTGCCAAACATGCATACTATATTACTCCTGAAACAATAACTAAATGAGAACTATGAGAACTATAAGAACTGCAAATGCAAAAAATAAACTGCAAAAACAGAGTGCGATGCTGTTTCTGCTTGTCGGAGTATGTGTGTACGTAAGCGATGCTGTTGCTGCTTGCTTGTATGGAATATGTGTGTACGTGTGTGGTATAAATAAAATTCAAATACGGGAAAAAAACGAGTTGTAAGGAAAACATTGAATTTATCCACGTAAATATTTGAATAAAATTTTTATTCAGGCGTGGATAATGCTAATATGCGTTATTTCCCTTAGTGTAGTACCATATTATCATATCAATACCATTATATGAAGGGCTTATTGTAAAAACACGATAAGCCACACGATTTCAGAAAGTGGTTTTATCAGTTCATTCAATTACTTTACACTATCGGAACGTCCTCTTAAAATATTGTAGCTATATTCCGTTTAATTTCCGCCTTAGCCGCAAGTGTCACTTTTTATATTTTGATTTTATTCATAATTTGTTTTGTCAAAAACTCGATAAGCCACAACAATTACAAAGACTGTATTACATAACGATGGATTCTGATAAAGATAGCAGTGGAAGTGATTATTTTGTGGAAGATAGTTATGACAGCGTGAAAGACAATGAGTTTTTGCCAACAGATGATGAAGTAATTTCAGAAACCAGCGAGGTATGATTTATTTAAACTGGTGTGGCTGCAAAAACACGATATGCCACTTTATTTCAACCAAACTAACAAAACTTTTGATATTCAAAATAAAAAAAAAATATGAATAAATTTCATGCAATAACTGGATAAGCCACAACTTTTTGCTATTTTAGCGATTTCCGAAGATTTCTTGGTGTACAGCGACGGGTATGTGATAGTAGTCTTCCTTAAGCACTAAATAAAAGTATCTGTATCATGATTTCATCAAATCCCTATTTTCTGTATTTATTTTAAACTTCAAAGGCAATTTTCTCAGTATTTTCATTTTGTGGCTTATAGAGTTTTTGCAATAAGCCCTTCATATGATAACAATCATACCATCTAATCCAGATTATCACATAATATCATATCATTATTCCATACCCATCATACTATCCATCACATGATAACCATCATAAAAATCCAGTCATACCATATCCATCACATCATACAATAAATTTTCATCGTTATATCATAGCCATTATGCAATAACTGTCAAACTATCCCCTAAAAACCATCATAGCAAACCCAAAACGACTCCGAACGGCTAATGTGCATGATCTCAAGAAGCTTTACATGGCATTATTTTACTCTTTGAGGTTTGCTATTGTTTGCAGAGAGGAAATGGCCGAACAGAAAAATTATTAAATTGAAAAAAATTTCTGTGTCAGATGGAATTGTGCCAGGGTTCTCTGGCGTGTGGGTCACGCAATCTACCCACTGCGCCATGGCTGCCACTAAGCGTATCAAGCTTATTTCTTGTAAAAACCGTGTTTGAACATTAATTAGAGAATCTTTTGTTTCAATAGCTAATACAAAAACCCTCTATAGCTAATACACAACCTTTAAAAGCTCATTTTAAATATAACGTATCTAACGTATATAATGTATCAACAAGAGCTGTTAAACTTGTATTTTAAACAAAACGAGGAATTGTTCAGACGTCTCTCAAATTGTAATTACTATTGAAATAGTAATTGAATCACTAAGAAACATGTGGAAAAATTAGACACAAAACTTTTATACTTTTACGCTTAAACATCCTAAACATGTTTCACTTGATGATTGCCACTCATTTTCTCTTTAATTTATAAACCCATTTCACACTTATGCGATTCAAGTAAGACATTTATTCAATACATAAATACGGATGCCATTTTTGGACGGTGGCGTCCGTGGCGTAGTTGGTTAAAGTGCGTGGCCGCTATGTCAACGAACTTTGGAGACCCAGGTTCGAACCCCAGCAGCGACAGAAAATTATTTGAATTAAAATAATTTTTCTGTACGGCCGCCACCTCTCTGCAGACAATGGCAAACCTCAGAGAGTAAAAATGCCATGTAAAGCTTCTTGAGAACGAGAACATTGCGTTCATCGCCGTTCGGAGTCGGTGTTAAGCATGTAGGTCCGGTTCTCGGTCAATTGTGTACAAACTTAATAACACGCACAACACAATTGATCATAACAAGCTAGGTCAAAGTCCTTTCAAGGGCTGAAATGGCCAGTTATTTATTTTTTTTTTATTTTTTATTTAAAAATATTTACGAAAAACACAATAAAATTAAAATTTTTCCATGCAGAGGGTAGATTCGAAAAACTTTTGATGTTAAAATATCAAAATGTTGACGAAATTGTGTCAAATAAATATAGTCATTGAATTTATCTAATACACAAACCATTATATACACTCATCCCACTTCAAATCGAAAGTGTTTCTATTTTAACTACAAAAGCCACTACAACATGTTTATGAATAAGAAAATTTTAAAAGACATTTCTTACATTGAAAAGCTTTTTAACTATTGAAAATTTTAAAGCTATTTTAAAATATTTTTATGAATACGGCTTGTAATATACAAACGTAACAAATATATTTTGATACTTAATACATTTAAGAAAATCAAGAATTTTAGATATTATTCATCTAAATGACCGTACATAGTCATCTTCCTTAAAGCGCAAAATGGTTTCTTTGGAATTGTACGGTTGTTAGTACTAGCCATTGTATACTATAATCTGCAAAGTTATCAATGCATCGTTCCATTTTGCACAAAATTTCAGGGATGGTAAAATTATGAGAAGAACAGAGATGTAACAAATGTGACTTTAGCAAATTTTTTCTAAAAAAACTTTATATTTTTGTCCGGCCATTGAAATTACTTGATATTTCAAAAAATTACTGTCGTACTGTATGAGCGGGTATGGGCACCACTACATTAAAAGCTTCTGTGTTGTTTCTGTGTTTGTCTTTGATTTGTTGTTGCATTTTGTGTTGATACATAAGCCTTTGCTCTCAATTCTTATTCTCAGCGCTCCCAGAGCGCTCTCTGCCCATACCTGTGTACATAGTTGCCAGTTTTGTGGAAAATTTCCCATTTGTGGGATATTTTAATTGCTGTGGGATGTGGGAATTCCCATGAGATTTTTTAATTCAATGAGGGATTTTTTAAGTTTTGTGGGATTTTTTTTCCAGTACATTTTTTCAAATTTTTCAAATATCTCCTATGAAATAGATGATAATACCTTATATTCGGATAACTATGCAAATACAGTCTACGTAATAATTTTGAGAACCTAGATTTAGGAGCATTAGTTTTAATAGAATTAGAAACGAAAAAGTAGAATGTCGATATTGCCTCTAACTGCCTTAATTTATTGAAAAAATCTGCCAAAGAGCTATTAAAAAGATTTCCTGTAGAAAACATGGAAATGTGGAAACACATAACTGTTTTAGATCCGAAAAAAGTAAGAACAGGGTCAATAATACCATTAGTGCGGCTGGTTCCGCACATTATTACTTTTGATAAAATTAATAAGATTCACTTGGAATTTAGAAAAATTAAGAATTTAGGTATAGATTTTAACTTGTCATTTTCAGAATTTTGGAACTCGGTTCTTAATCAAAATGATGACAAAAATAAATATATTTTCCCTGAAATGAGGAAACTAGTTATTTATGTGGCAAGTCTTTCACACTCATCTGCAAATGTAGAGAGAATATTTTGTCAATTCAATTAAAATAAAAATAAAGTTAGAAATACTCTCTACAGACATGCTTTCAGGAATTCAGCATGCGGCTTACTGAAAATAAAATTTTTTTATCAGGAAATTTTTTTATCAGGCTGTTTTTAACAAAACGCATTATAATTTGTTTACAACAAAAATGTATGAAAGTCAAGACAGTCAAGACGGATAGAATTAATAAAATTTTGCTTCAAAAATCTAAATTTTAAATTAATTTATTTATGAACTACTATTCATAACTAGTGTATTATACTAGTGAACTATTTTAAGTTTTTATTTTTTAGGCAATCTTTTATTTAAGAAAAAACAGCAACATTTTTGCTTTCCGTTATATTTAGTATACTTAAGAAAATTTAACTGATTTCTTTCGATACATATTTTTAATTTAAATTAAATATTAAATAACAAAATTAATGTTTTTCCTTGAATTTACTTATTTATTTTACATTTGAATATAAATAATTTTAATTATAATATTATATACATATATATAATATAATTATTATATTATATAATAATATAAATAATAATTTTAATAATATATGTATGTGAATTTTTGTTTTTTTAATATTCGCTGAAATTTTTTTTAATGTTCATTAAAAATTTAAACTTTTGGTCTCAATGTAAACAATTAGTTTATTACTTATAAATAAAATTTTGTTTATTTTATTTTCTGTTTTTTATTTACTTTAATTTTTAAAAAAGTAATCTCCCTTAAAAACATCTATAGAGAGGTTCTCAATATATGTTTTATAACTTTAATCACTGATACGTATTTTTTTAAAATTTCCCATTTGTGGGATTTTTAATGCCTGTGGGATTTTTTGTGGGATATTTAATTGCTGTGGGAATTTTTTAGTAAAAATATCCCACGCGGGAATTTTTTTTAATTGCTGTGGGAAAAAGAGAATTTGTATGGGAATATAAGTTGGCAACTATGCCTGTGTATGAGAAGTCAAATTACTGTAGAAAACAGTAATTACTGTGCCGTTAACAGCAGTGTTCCTTGTACACAAGTGCCACATTCCATTCCATTCTAAGCGCTTCGTGTGGTCTCTCATTCCATTCGTTCCCTTAATGTAGTTGCTGAAATTCATTTCGTTCTAATGGGAATGTTTTGAAACGGCAATTGAATGTAGTAGTGTGCAGCTCTTTAATATAAACCTTGTTCTAGAGTTTTTAAGTTTCTGTTTTTGTTAATTGTGAAGCCCTTAAACTACCTTTACCTCATGCCTACTTTTGTATCAGATATCGCTTAGCCTATATTGGGGAATTTTATTTTTTAATATAGATAGATCTATGCTTAAAACGATTTCTTTTTCTGCACTTACAGCTGAGTCACAAGAGGTTTCACTGCAAAAATTTAAAAATTAATTAATATTTATTTACTATAAACGCCATGAGCGACATAATGAATTTTTATTTATCACTAACAGCCTTAGGTTGTAAAAAGAAAAATAAATTTAATTTTGGAAAACATTTTTACTTGCCTAAAAATTGGCAGTATTAAATTTGCGCCACTTCATTAAATATTTAAATTTTTTAATTGCAATATTTATAGCTATTTGCGTAAGTGTCAGTGGTGGATGCAGAATTTTGTTTTACGGTAAAATTGTTTTGTCCGAATCAAATGCAGTTGAGCTCATTTCAGAGTTTCTTTTTTACTTCATAAGGAAGAAATTTTAGTGGAGCTGTTGTTTATTTTTCACTTCGTAAGGAAAAAATTTTAAAGTTGAAATTTATTTGCATGTCAAATGCACCTTGATGTCGACGCCACTGTCACGAGTGTAATAAAACAGGGAAATTTTTATTGCATTTTTATTGCTGAATACGCTTTGCTGACGTTAATTTTTGCCGCTCTATTGACAGAAGTAAGCATAGAAAAAACAAAAAAAAAAAAATAATATGAAATTGTATTAAGGAAAACATCAAAGCATGACGAAGTGTTGGTAAAAGTGTGCCAAAAGTGGGCACTTTTCGAGGCACAAGCTTAACAAGCGATAAACAGAAAGAAACACTGATGAAAATGTGTTTTTATTTTCTCCTTGTTTTTTTGTGTGAAATTTTGCAAAAGTTTTGATTTTTATGGAATGGTGCTGCCACAGTTGAGTTGCCAATTAAATTATTATGTAAACAACAAGTGGCGCTGTTGCCTCAAAAGTGGTGGTTGAGGGTGCTTTTTGATAGATTTTCAAATTTTTTTTTTTTTATTTATATTTTTTTTTTATTTTTCGTCAAGTACTTTCAATAAAGCTTTTGCAAGAGCTTTGTTGTGCTACGATTTACACAAACAGCCTGCAAGTATGCAATGGTTTTTTGTTTTCACTGCAACGCATATGTACATATGTTTTGTAGGCAATAGTTATTGATTTTAGCGCTGAGACGGAGAAGAAGTTTTACGTTATTTGAACTTGAACTTAATTGTTGCTGTTATTGAGTAGTTTATTGTTCAATCGAAATAAACAGTTGATATATAAATTATTATTTTTTTTTTTTCATACAAATCTCTTTGATTTTCATGTATACACGCTGTTTCAAGAGCATATGGTCACCTATGAAATCCAATTCTTACTCTGTGAGCATTATTTCTGATGATGTTATATTTTCATCTGATAATACTTTTCATAAGAAAAACATGTTTTCAACATGTTTCAACTTTTCAACAGGAAACCATCAACACAACTTCCTTACATATGAAATTCGATTGATTCTCGTCTTTTGTTTATTGAAAGTGATACAGAATGAAAGGGTTTAAGCACTTATTGAATTTTTTTTTTTATATTTTCATCATCTTAGCATCACTCCTTGAATTATTTTGTATTAATTTTTCCGGAGAATTAAAATCTAGAGCTGCTAATGGAGATTCTGGCATCATTTGAAATAAAACAATGGAAAAATCATGAAGAATATGTCGGAATACTAATGTACTCCGACTAATGAAAAAATATTAAATCAGGTTTGTCATCTAATTGAGATAAGGAATTATTTCGAAAAATAAGATGCTTTTAAGGATAGAAATAGGTTTAGATGATTTAAGAAGAAACATTTTTTTATTTCACAAATTGTGAGTAACATCATTCAAAAATGTGTTCCCAAAGTTTCAAATAAAAATCTTAAATAGTTTTAATGTTATCCCTTATAAAGAAATCATGAAAATTAGTAAAAAATGTAGTCCTTAAACTATCTCTCCCTTTAGATTGAGAATGCTAATACACATCCACGGTGGAGGTTAGTGATAGATCAAATTCAGATTCATTGGATGTCTAATATAATTGGCTATTGAGTTTTAGCTCAGCGACACTACTATGCAATGTTCAACAGATAAAAATTTCAAAAGTGGTTTGTGTTCACAATAAAACAACTATTTTCTATCTGTCTTTATAATTCGCAGTAACTTTGTTATACTTTCACATAACAGAATAAGGAAAGTTAACCCACGATATGAGAAGTAAGATATAAGTATTAAACGAGTTACAAGTGTTATGTCAACCAATATCTACTCTCGTAAATAACTGCAGTAACCTAAATAAATGGTCAGCGCCAGGGGCGGGGGGGGGCAGGGGGCAGTCGCCCCTCGGTAAAAAACTCCCACAATAATTTTTTTAATACAAATGTTATTATCCAACAGATTAAATTTTTTTAATTTTAAGTTTAATTTGCGGCCTCGGTAGTCGAGTTGGCAGCGTGCTTGACTGCCACCCCAGAGGTCCCGGGTTCGATTCCCGGCCAGGTCATGGTCCTTCGCTTAAAACCTTTCGCATTTGCAATTTTCTATCTTCATTTCTAATCAACTGAAATTCAAAATTCATCAATATTTACTATGTCTTGAAGTTGTAGAGTAGTTTGTGGATGAGATGAGATATAACTTGAATTGACTGAGGTAAAGGCATAACACTTGCCTCTGATTCAAATTCAGATCTTTCTTTGGCTTTCCACCACGCTTAGAACATCCTACACGTGTTTCACTTGATTGCCTTTTCCTTCCCACTAATCTATCACCCCATTTCGAAGACTTGACCAAGGCAGACTTGACTGAATAGGTATTCCACCTGAAATCCTTGGTGCAAAGCTAAAAGAAAAAAAAAACATCGAATGTTTGTAATCAGTTGTGAAGCTCTAAACTCACAATGTTAAAAAAATCTCATTCGATATAAGAATTGTTAAGCGAAGTTGTTATATTTATTGCTTTGATAATGACGGTACCAGCAACTGCAGCGGGTTCTGAACGTTCTTTTAGTGCCCTTCGCCGTCTTAAAACATATCTTCCATCAACTATGACGCAGGAACGCCTCACGCATGTGGCACTTCTTCATATCCACAAGGAAAAAACGGAAGAATTAAGTTTATCAGACATTATGCGAGAATTTATTTCTCGAAAGGATATGAAGAAATATTTCGGAAATATTTAAGTTTATTGGTTTCACCGATTTTGTTCTCGTTTTGAAAAAAATTGTTTTCACTTGTTTCTAACCCGTGGAGTCCATACTAGTGCAAATTCGCACCAGAAAAAATAAAGTGGTTGTTTAAAGTTATAAATTTAACTATAAACTAACAACTTTTTCATTTCATATTGAATTTAAATGTTTTGTTTGTTTTTACATGCTTTTATCGAACTTATTTTACATCAATCTTTTCGTAATATTTTATTGATATGTTTTTTTCGTCTTAATGACATTTTTAATTTAATAAAAAATGTTCTGCCCCCCAGTTGTACTGCCCACCCAGTTGAAATGAGCTTCCGGCGCCTATGGTCAGCGCTTAGGTGAAAGGGATACTCAAGATATAAGACAACATTTTGAAAGCCTTGATTTTTTCAATAAATAAAAGATAATAATGCTTTATTCATTCAGAAAGTAAATGACAAGGAAATAAACTCGAAGTTATTACTTCTGACTGGTTTGAAAGAAGGATAAATTGATCAAATAGAAGTTTTTTTAATTTATTTATTTTAAAATAGATGAAAATGATATTTGTTGAATAAGAAATTTATTAAAAATAAAAAAAAATAAAAAAAATGTGTGTATAATATACATATTTATAAAGTATACATGCATATAGTATACAATAAATATAAAAGCTCAATACTACTCAACGATGTTTTTTTGTAGACATGTGTAACAGCATGTTCAAACCGACTTGATCTAACGCGTTATTCGAAAAAAGCTTTTTTTAACATCATCGTTCATACTGCTTTAACTAGATTCAAAATGTCAGTTTATTTGTTTATATTTTTAAAGAAATAAAAAATTGTTTATTCAAAAATATAAAAAAAAAAATAAAAAAATAACAAAAATTTAAAAAAAAATTCAAAAATTTGTCAAAGAATTAAGAAAAATTTGTTAAAGAATTTATTTGTTTACATTAAAAACTTTAAATTAAAAAGCTATTTTCAGATTTGGCTGCGTTTAAAAAGCAAAAAAAGCTTATCTGACGTTAGCAAGAACACAAACCAGTGATTTTACGAGTTCCGAAACGTGTTAAACCATTTAACACGTTAAATTTCCAACAACAATTATATGCATATAACTTCATTAGAACTTCATTTGAGATTTAATTTGATTTAATTTAATTTGAATTGATTTAACATAAATAAATGCTCGGTTTGAACATGCTATAATTCAGTCGAACGTCTGGCAGCATTGAGCTTACATATACGGGGCATTTCATGTGAAGCGGACAACGAAAAAAATGTGAAGTTCTGAAATTCGTTCATATTGGGCATATTTGTACTTCTAGGGGATATGAACGTGTTCACATATTTTTTTGATTTGAGGTTTTAAGATTATTATATTAGGTTTTAAGAGATTATATAGAATTCACCAGATTGTCGGAAGGGTTTTTTTTTCATTTTATTATAATATTGAAGATAATTATTATTAAATAAAGAATATAATTTTTTCATAGGAAATTTACTGTCCTTTTTGATTTTCTAATCAGTTTTTAAATTTTAATTTTTTTCCAGTTTTAAGCCGGAAGTAAGTATTTCAAATATTTTTTTAACAACTTCGACCATTTTAATTTTAATTTTTTTAACAGCAACATAAAGTTCAACATTTATAAATTTTACCATAAAAATTGCAGAATGGTATCTAAATTAGTTTAAGAGATAAATCAATTAGAGTACGTACATGTCGCTCTCAGCGTGATACCTGGCGCTTCTTAAAGCCTATCGGTGATATAAAACTTATTAAAACGTTGGTTATATTTACATAATATTATTTATGTATTATTGTCTTGCCTATTTGTGTTATTATAAGGTTACTTTTATACCCCCGCATTTAAAAAACGTAAAAGGGGTTTATTAATTTTGTCACTGTGTTTGTAACGCCCATAAGGAGGCGTGGTAGGTATAGAAAAGTATATATATTCTTGATCAGCATCACCACCCGATTCGATTTAGCCATGTCCGTCTGTCTTATCTTACCGATTCAATATAAGAATGTTCAAAAAGGATGAACATTAAATCACCCCTAAAATAAGACTCATACGTAAACTTTCAAAACGCCGATATTGTTTTTTTTTGTCCCCTCTACCAGCATCCATTGTCGGAACCTTATTATTTTGGAAAAAAATTGATTTTGTTGTTCAGTGTAATAGTGCATACAAGAACCATTGCGCTCGATTGTATTGACCTCTTGCGATGCTCTCTTGCGCAAACCAACAGAAACATAACATTTTGGGTTTATATTTAACTTTATTGTGTAAAAGTTATATAAGTAAGAGAGTTCTAACATGAATTATCATCCCAGTGAGTATCAAACAGACGAACAAGGGTCTTAATTAACATTCTACAATCAGTACAATCAGTTCAGTTTCACCAAAGGCTCAAAGTAAGACATAAACATCGCTTGCTGATTGCATTCAACCACCCTACTTGTCTCGGAGAATGATCTTATTCTACGCTAAAACGGATATAGAAACGGGCAACGTTTTTGTGTTTGTTGTTGCAATATCGGACATTATTTAGAAATGAGTATCCTTACGAAATACAACCCAGTTATAAGACATTCACATATATTACGCTTATAACTGTCTATTGTAGGATAACTATTAAAATTTTAATAAGAAAAAAACAATAGTTTACATGTGCCTCTCTTAGTTAAGGTGGTTTTTCAAGAAAAATTATTTTGGTAATTTTAATTGGAATTTAAGAAATTTAAAGAGCCGTTAGAGGCGTGGAAAAAAACTTTATATGAAAATTATATAAATGGTTGTTGTTATCGATGTTTGTCTCTATTAAAATTGCTCTTTAAGTCCTTCAAACTCACCTGCTTGCAACTTGATAAGATTTGATATCCTCTGAGATATATTTTTGCCAAGCCAATCTGTTTAACTCAATCTTCGATCTTGATGATGAGACGTGTTGCTTGCCTTTCTTTACTAACAACACACTAACTCATATAAGAAAGGATATAACTATGACTTCAAGGCATTCACTTAAGGGACACAAGCAAAAATTCATCATAATAGCAAAAGTTGGCAGGCATATCCTTGTCAGCATTCCCTAATCTAATTTATTTAGATTTCTCTCATTTTGACATCACGTCTATGTTTTCATTCATTTCATCACACGCATACTCACTGCGAAATCCTTTGATCCTTTTCTTTTTTGTTGCTCTGTTTTTATTTTTTTTTCTGTTAATTATTTGGCAAAGCATTAATGTGATTAGGCACATCTTCTCCCCTCCCTCCGTTGCCCACATCCCGTTTCACGAAGTAGATGAATAAAATTTCAAATGATTTTATTGCCATGACAGATGAAACTGATAACCTGTATCAAGTTTTTCTCCGGTCTTACTCCTCCGCTAAATAGGCTTATTCGTTAATTTCATTCATGAAAATTAATTAGTTTAACGAAGGATTGCCATGATACAGCGCATTCTTGCGTGTGGCTTTGCTTTATCCTCTTATCTTTGTATCTGGTATAATTTTGGTATCTGTCGAATTATATGCGTCTTCATTTAAAGTTTCAAAAGATGGCGCATTATTTAGCTTAGCTATGTATTTAACAAAGCTTTTCCAAAAATATTATTTCAGGCTGGAGAGAAACTATTTAAGTAACACAAAGTCAACTACACATACCTACTTATTGAAATTTTGTCTGAGCTTTAATGAGTTTGATAAAGAAAATATCTTAAGATAACTTTGTGTTGTTATTAATTCTCAGAAATATCTCAGAAAACAACAAAATCCAACGGAAACACACAGCAAAAAGGACTTTAACATCTGTGGGGTAAGTTTTAATGTAAATATTTGCCAAAATTTTCCTAATATTAATATAAATATTTCGAATATGGGAAACTAAGATGTTCTACTTATTTGGGGCAGAAACTTTTTAATGAGCATAAAACAGTTTTTAGCATTCAAGGATGCGAAAACACGTAGAAAGAATATGATTGAGCACGTAGAGCAGCTTTGAATACTTAACGTAAGTTTAGAAAAAAAAATATATATATATTATTCCTCATATTTTCATTATCATTTCGGGCTGCCATTAACAGCTGCTGCATTATAGAAGGAAAAAAAAATAGAAAATTTGCTTGACTACTGATTGTCAGCTGGACGCCTCCGGCATAGAGACATCTGATGACTGATGGTTTGTTTATTATTTTGAAGTCTTGAAATATTAAGAAAACAGCAATATTTGTTTGTACTTGTCTGCATTTGTGAACACATAATTATGTTAAAACAAATTGGGAAAATATAGATCAAGATAAAATTCAAAACAATGAGAACAGTTCCAAATAATTATTTCAACGACTAGCTTTTGCAACTTCCAAAAACTCATACAAAATATATTTACTGAGAAGGGTTTCAGTGATGTGAGTGATGGATGTATGGGTAAACTGAGAGAACGCAAGGAACGCCTATAAGAGGATTGCTATTTATATTTCTGGCCTTGGCAACAGTATATGGCACCACTTACCATCTAACGTTTTCATTGAAAACTACACATTTTAAAACATACCCTTCTTCAGAACAGTTTGTGATTTAAGCTTGATTTGAGTTTTTAAGAGTAACTTAAAAAAAATTCATAAAAAAATAAGATATTAACTCATGAACATTTTTGTGCGATTATTTTCGTTGTATGTTCACTGATAAAGGAAGATCGTCGTGTGACATACAGTGAGATTTAAGCATCTTTGGGTATTAGTATGACAAGCATCAATAAGATTATTTGAAACTAAAAACAATTTGTTCGCGTTGGATCCCACAAAATCTTGCAAACGATAAAAAAAGGTGCTTGTCCATTGATGCAAGGAAATGCTGAAAAAATACAATCAAGTTACATCAAAGACTGACCATAACATCTACACACTTGAAGAATTATAGATTTATGCATATGAGCCCGAAATATAAAACAGTAATCGACTGTATGGGTCTTCCAAAACGAGCAAAATCCAACAAAAATTGTTCGCGGAAAAAGTATATCGGAGGAACTTGATGCCCGTTTCTTCGGCATTATCGGTCATGTAGTGACAGTGGCATTAGAACAACGTAGGATGGTCAATTCTGAATGGTACATGATCATTTGTTTGCCACAAGTCAGCGGAGAAATTCGGAAAAAGTCGAAGAGGAATGAGAGAATTATTCTGCATTATGACAAGTTCAATAATATGCGAGTTTAATCATAAACGTTTTTGTCCAGCTAAAAAACCAAACTGATGGCTCATCTGCCGTACAGAACTAATTGGGCCATTTGACCATTTGAGCTAATGTGTGGGAACTCTCATTGTCTTGGTGGAGAATGATCTTCCTTCGCAAGTTGGTTTTCCCTCAATTCTCGGAAGACTTTCGCCAGACAAATGATTGTGTACCATTCATCATTTACAGTTCTCCATTGCTCATGTAGTACAGTTCCGACATGTTTGGTTTTTCTAAAAAAAACTGACAACCATTTGCTTGAATGTGTTTCGTTCGCGGACAACTTTTTTCACGAAAGACTCAAACAATGGATTGCTGCTTTGTGGCGGGCTCATAAGTGTAGATCAGTGATGGGTAAACTAACACATTAACATGCATACTTGTGTGTGTGCCCGAGAGAGCGCGGCAGCTCTGCTTCATTTAAACTGTGAAGGAAAAAAATCGTTGAAAAAAATATGTTAACTGAACTGCAGATTCTCATGCTACTCAGCAAGCATTTTGTGAGCTCTCATAAAATATGAGTAATTTTTATGCGTGTTTTATGATACTTCACAAAAAGGATGCATAAAACACTCATAAAAAGCATTCATTAAAGAGTCATTTTATGCGTATTTTATGATACTTCACAAAAAGGACGCATAGAACACTCATAAAAAGCATTCATTAAAGAGTCATTTTTATGTGTGTTTTTTAATATCTCAGGCCAATCTTTCTTTGCCAAGGGCAATGAACTACCATACGACGCTTTTGTAAATTCTGATTTATATCTACCTTGAACTTCATAATTTTTTTGTAATTATTGTAATTGTACGGAACTTCATTAACCATATATTTTAAAAAATATTCAGATTGTAATTCCAAAAGCTTAAGTTTTCTTTCTTTACCTGAAAAATGATCATAATTTGCATGACAAACGGAGTAGTGCCTTTGCAAATACATATTTGCAGAACAACAAATAATGCGTTCGCAAATTAAGCTTTGCACTTCATCATTTATGTTTTCTATGAAAAAAGAATCGAATTCCCATTGTTCGTTAAACATTTTTTTTTGTGTACGTGATATTGCCTTCATGAATGCTTAACGTCAACTGACATGCTTTGTGCTGAAAGAATTTATCTTACTCTGCGGTCGAATGCCATTGTTCGTTCATTGTTCGTACGTTTCACGAAGTTGCTGATAGCGTAGATGTGATAGCATTGCGTCGGCAGCGAAAATCAGCCTATGCACATGCGAAAATGCCCTACACTGGTGTAGATTCACGATTCTCATCTGTGGTGATGTCGTAGACATCCAATTTCACTGTATTTTGTCAGAATTTCCTTGAACTTATCGATACCAGCCATTTTTTGAGCGACCGTCAAATTATGAGGTATCCAACGGGAGAAAATTTTCCCTGCGCCTAAATACTCATGTTAAGTCGAATGTTTGTTAGTCCTACTAATGCCCGAGGATAACTCCATTTCACAGTATGTTGCATGCCGGTCTGTTTCTAACATTTCATGCACAACATCAATGGTTTTTGCCTCAACAGCCGTTCTTGGACGACGAAAATTCACGAAATTCGTATTGGAGAGAACGACGACCACGCTCGAAGTCATTAAACCAGCGTTTTACAGTCGCTGACTGTGCTACTTCATCATAAAAACTTTTACTAAGTTGATCGGTGCATTCTTTTCTTGTCAATTCAAGTCGAATATCGTAAAAAAATTATCACCCAAAAATGTTCACGTGTAATTCCATTTTTTTGCTGATACAATTTTTAAACAACTGCCAACAACACAATAAGCTCACATACACCAAAATGTTGTGAGCACTTTTATGCTAGAAAATGTTAAATTTTTGAATGCAACTGTCAAAATACACCTGGCAACGCTGCCGAGGCGCAAGACATAAAAAGCATGAAAATATTATCTTCTTAATTTAATCCTTTGATGTTTTTTGTTATTGCTATATATTTCTAATCTCTTGCTTCACGTTTAATAAGTTTAGACCAGTGATGTTTAAGTACTACCACGCGTGGTGAGACTAGAAAGCTTTATTCGAGAATCGAAACACGTACACGATTGAATGCACGAAGTTCTCTCAATCAGTTAGCGCTGAAACTTCATGAGAAAATATTCGCGCCTCTTGGTCGTGTGTTTTGTACTGCATGAAATGTTTTGAGGTATATGAAAATTTGTATCTGCATGATTTGTAGAAAAATAATTATAATAATGATAATAGTGACAATGATAAGGATGGCGATAATACTAATGATACTGATAAGGATAATGATGATGACAATGATAGTTATAACACAATTCATCTGTTCTAAACCAGTTGTGTTCATATGCATACTACTACAATTTTCGACTTTTGTGCTAGTGTTTGTAGCTCTCTCGCTCTCTGCACTGACAAAAATTGATGTGCAGATATTAAGTAAGAATTATGTTATAATTATCATTGTAATCATAATTATCTTTATCAGTATCATTATCATTCACATTATCATTATCATTATCATTATCATTATCATTCTCACTATCATTATCATTATCATTATCATTATCATTATCATTATCATTATCATTATCATTATCATTATCATTATCATTATCATTATCATTATCATTATCATTATCATTATCATTATCATTATCATTATCATTATCATTATCATTATCATTATCATTATCATTATCATTATCATTATCATTATCATTATCATTATCATTATCATTATCATTATCATTATCATTATCATTATCATTATCATTATCATTATCATTATCATTATCATTATCATTATCATTATCATTATCATTATCATTATCATTATCATTATCATTATCATTATCATTATCATTATCATTATCATTATCATTATCATTATTATTATCATTATCATTATCATTATCATTATCATTATCATTATCATTATCATTATCATTATCATTATCATTATCATTATCATTATCATTATCATTATCATTATCATTATCATTATCATTATCACTATCATTATCATTTTCATTATCATTATCATTATCACTATCATTATCATTATCATTATCATTATCATTATCATTATTAACAAATACAGCATTTTCATATAACTCAAATATTTCGTGCAGTGCAAAACACATGACCATGAGGCGCGAAACTTTTTGCTTGAAGTTTTAACGCCAACTGATTAAGAGAAATTCGTGGATTTTATCGTGTAAGTGTTTCGATTCTCGAATAAAGCTTTCGAGTCTCACCACGCGTGGTACTACGTAAACATCACTGGCTTAGACACGTATTTTGTTACCACTTAAAAAGAAGCTTTTCATTGGTTGCATGGCAAAATATACCCGTATCTTCTGTCAGCGATATAAAACATATTCCTGCACAAAAATATTTTTTCCAAAAAGCCTTCTTTGGAAGCCTTTTAAGCAAACTTAAATAAAACGCGGTCATCTTAAACCAACAAACATGCACTGAGCAAGTATGTCTCCGGAATGATGCAAGGTAAAAACATGAAACAGCTTCGCAAAAAAAAAAAGAAAGAAAGGGATCCTTCAATATAATGGCGTTTTAATATATTTCACTCCAACTGGGTAGATAAACCTACGTGCTTTGTTATTGTTTTAAATTTTTGGTTTAGGTAAATTATTTTGGGATATATCTGGATTGCAAACAAAACAAACAAAATCTTTATGTAAGAGATGAACGAGTGCGTCACTAAAACAAAACTTGATACAATTCAGAGAACAATAAGAAGCAGCAATTACTCGAAAATATCAGTTCTACGAAATTGAAAACAAGAAATCTGCAATATTTCCATTCGTGGCTGCCGGTGTTCAGCGTATTTTTTCTAGGAAATAAGTCATGATTAAAATGTATGTAAAATGACGGAATTTCAGTCAAAAACAGATATTCAGCTTTGCAATTTTGTTTTTTTTTTTTAAGATTTAAAACTGATAAATGCATACAATTTTAATTCGTCGCATTCAGTTTGACCCAGCAACAACTGATTTCTGCAGTTTTGAAATTTTTAACAAAAATTTTCTGTTATTAATTCAAATTTTGCAACAACGGCACACGTTTTCTTAAAATATAAAAAAAAAGCAAAAAAAAAAAGTTTATTGTTTACTTGGTTTTTTTAATTCACTTTTTTGCAAATTTCTAAAAAAGTTTTACCTTCCTGTATTCAGCGCATAGAGTACAATTTTTGCACCTGCCTTCAAAAAATATACAATCACTAAAGAACATAGATTATCTGTGTGACGTCAGGGTGACGTCAGGGTGACGTCAAATAAACACAATTTGTTGTTGTTTTTTTACTATAAAAGAAGATGCTTAACGAAGAAATGCATTGAATATGAAATGCACTGAAAACTACTCGCGCATAGATTTTAAACAAATCAATCAATGCGCCTTGTAGCGCGTAATAAACTTTTTTTTTTAAATGCTCAACAGAAAATCAGGCAACATGGAATAACAATGGTTTTTTTGTATCAATTTTTTGTTTATTTTTAAGCAATTCTAAGTTTATCATAAAAATACAAGAACGTGCAGAATCCGGAACTTTAATTAAACTTTTGGCCTACGTCAATACGTAGTACGAGTCAATTCGATACACAGAACTTTTTATGAATAGGAAGAAATTAAAAAACTTTTATATTAATTAAAACCAATGATATTGCGAATCATAAAAAATACCTTGAAGTACGCACACCTTGATTTAAATATTTGTTGATTATTTCTATGACACACGGCAGTTGTTAAAATGATTACGGCACGTGTTTGGGTTTTGTCGGCGAAAGAGCAAAAAAAAAAAAAAAGTGTGAAGATGAACTAAAAAATGACAGAAAATTATTCAAACGATAGAAATAAATTAATTAAAACCCCGATGATTCCATATCAATTCGGTTTTTTTAACAAAATCTGACCTTTGTGATTCAGATTTTTTTTCAACTTTGTAGGTTAGTATTGCTCGTGAAAAAAACTTAAACTGCATTTTTTGTTTTTGCGAAAACAATTTTTTTTTTAAGTTATACACTTTAAAATTTTTCAAAATATCTTAAAAAACACAATTAGTGCATATATTCAAACAGCTATAACTTCGAAACCGTAAGTCGTACAGAAAAAATATATCTTAAATATCTTGAATGAGTCTTTCTTGTGGTGCACTCTCTTTTGACTCTTTTTCTGAAATCTTTTTAAATTTTTAGACACTTTTTTTTTTAAATAGTGTCGTTATAATACATCAATTCTTCAAGACTTATTAAAAATTTAAGCTTGGGATTCCAATAATTGCTATTATTAACGAATTTTTAAAAAAATTTTTAAAAATCGTTATCGTGAAGTTTGACCAACTGTATTATGCAGTTGTAACTGTAGAGATGTAAATAATGAATTATTGTTAATTTGGTGGAGATGTATCGGTTAACATAAATGCGAAATTGAGAACTCCTTTAGTTGAAATTTTTTTCTGGACAATTTGCATATTGTGGCTTTCTTATGAAGAATAAGCATGAAAAGAGTATTTCAGTATCAGACATTTTTTAAAAACAAAAAAAAAAGATCAATTTTTGAGCTTAAGTGTCGTAAGATCATCTTCATTTCATCTCATCATCTCATTTCCGTTAGCTCTCCTAACCTTATGTGACTTTACCACATCTTTGCTAACATTATTCTTACTCAAAAACCCTTACCCTGCCATATTTTACCTAATCTCTTCTTAACTAACAAAACTTTACCTAACATAACCTTACGTTAAATAAAAATATCTTGTCTTGCCTTACCTAACCTTACCTAACGCACCCTTACCTAACCCTACCTTTCTTAACCTTACCTAGCCTGACTTCTACTACTCTAACAAAACCTTATTTGCTTAGGATTACCTTAGCTTGACATAGCTAATCTACCTTACCTTACCTTAGCTAACCTAGGCTAATCTAAATTTAACTTAAGATTACCTTATCTTCCCTTATCTAATCAGACATTACTTAATTTTACTTTAACAGTCCTGAACTTAACTTAGCTTACCTCACCTCCCCTAATATAACCTTATGGCACATAAGCTAACCTTATCTTATCTTAGCTTACCATATTGCCAAACCTTAGTTTTGCCAAACCTTAGTTTTGCCTAACCTCAACCTAAAATTATCTTAGCTTACCTAATCGGATATTACTTTTCCTTACTTTAGCTGTACTAGGTTTACCTCAGATAACCTTATTCTATCTTACCTTACAATGCCTTAATGTTTCTTAACTTACCTTGCCTTATCTTAACTTACCTTATCGTACCTTACATACCCTTACTTTAACTTAACTTTAATTAACATAACTTAAATAAACTTAACATTACTAAGAATTGTTTAAATTAACTTTGCTTAAATTAATTTTACTTAACTTAGTCTACAAAACTTAAATTAACATAACTTAACTTAACTTCATTTTACTTAACCTTAAAGGCTTAACCAAAATAGACAGAACGAGACATAACGAGTAAGTTCGAACAAATGGAAGCGAATGTTAAAACCCAAAATGCACATACGTAACTGATCGAAACTGAATGAAACATTGCGACGAGACGTTCTTTTCCGTAACAACCGAACTTTTAGCGTCTGAACTCGTCAAAAACAGCTGTGCAGAGTAGTCTTCTTCTTTTTTCAGACGATTGGAGGAACTAGTTTCATTTTGGGTTAAATGTCAAAACAGACGTTACGATTACAAACGTTTGGCAAGTTGAAATCGTCTCGTTTCGACTATTTTGGTCAGGCCTTAAGGCTCAACCAAATTATGCGTAGGCAAGCAAAAGCAAGAGAGCAAAAGTACGATCTTGTGTGGCACTATATGGAGTCGCCCAAGTTTTGCGTAAGCTTTGCTTTCGTTCAGTTTCTTAATTTTCGTTTACTTTGCTGAACTTGAGAAAGAGCGCTCGACTCCGTAGTTTGCTAAGCATAATAGGGTTGCAACCTGTATTTTAAATAATTTTTATTTTCTTTTTATTTATCTTTCATCGCAATATGAATAAAAATCATTTATTTATTTTTTTAAATTTATAGTTCAGGCATACTTAGCAAACTTCAAGAGTTTTCACTTTCACTTTAAGCTTAACAAACATATATTTATTCGCAACATAATGTCTTATCAAAACTTTTGGCATCCCTTATCAGCAAAAAACAAAATATTTTTTGTGTCATTTTATTGGAATTTATTCATCTTGATTTTTTTTTCAGGCATACTGTGTTTTTTATTGAAAATTGAGAAGTGGTTTTCGAGTTTTATTTGAACTTAAGAAAACTTTTCGTTTACTTCTCTCAGATACTTTTGCTTGCTTACGCATAATTTGGTTGGACCTTTATTTAACTTTACTGAACTTAAGATTAATTTAACTTATTTTACTCAACTTTAAAAATAAAAAAAATAAATAACTGGCCATTTCAGCCCTTGAAAGGACTTTGACCTAGCTTCTTATGATCAATTGTGTTGTGCGTGTTATTAAGTTTGTACACAATTGACCGAGAACTTTACTCAACTTTACTTAAATTAATTTCACTTAACTCAACTTTACTTAAATTAATTTCACTTAACTCAACTCAACGCAACTCAAGTGAACTTAACTTAACGTAACTTAATTTATCTTAACTTGCCTTAACTTACTTTACTTAACTTAACTTAACTTAAAATTACTTAACTTACCTTAACTTTACTTAATTTTTATTAACTTAACTAAATTTAGCTAAACTTAAGTTAACTAAACTTAGCTTTACTTAACTTAACTTAACTTAAATTAACTTAATAACTTAACTTAACTTAACTAATTTACCATAACTTTACTCGGCTTGACTTGTCTTGACTCAACTTAACTTAAATAAACTTAAATTATCTTGACTTGGTGGCGGCTACGGCGGGGATCGTTCGATGCCCATTTTACGAGCCGTGAGCTCTGAGGTTCGAATCTCAGTTGATACAGAAATTATTTACAGTTGAAATTCATTTTTCTGAATGACTATCACCTCTCTGCAGATTATCGAAAACTTCATTTGATAAGAACATGCATACTAGCCGTTAAAATAAGTAGGTTCACTTCGCGATTATTTGCGTACGAACATTAAATATCACGCACAACACAATTGGTCATAAAAACTTCGTCCATGGTCTTTTCAAGGGCTGAAGTGGCCAATAGGTAGTTTTTTTAACTCAATTTAACTTAACTCAACTTAACTTTAGTTAACATCGCTCAACGTAAATTAACTTATATTGTCTTAACTTGATTTAACTTAGCTTAACTAAACTTAACGTAACTAAACTTAACTCAACGTACTTTAACATAACTTAACTTAACTAAGCTTAACATAATTTAACTTAACTCAACTTAAATTAATTGAACTTAACTTAGCTTAACTTAACTAAACTAAACTTAACTTAACTTAACTACACTTGATTTAACTTAACTTAACTTAACTTAATTTAACTTAATTTAACTTAAATTTATTTAACTTAGTTAAATTAATTTAACTTAACTTAATTTAACTTAACTTAACTCAACTTACTTAACTTAACTTAACTTGCTTATTGTAATTAATCTTACTCATCCTGTAGTTAAAGTAGTGTATAAAACTCATTTATTGTAGCTTGAATTTGAAACATGAATGAGTTTTAATGCAGTTTTGTCGCATTGCGATTGACTGTCATTGAATACTTTGTAAGCGACAGCCAGTCATTTAGAGTTTCAGTTCTAGAAAGACCATCAAACAGCAAAGGTTATGTCAATAAATGTCGGGTTTTTTTGAGCTTCGGCTTTTTTCCCGAAAGTAAAAATTATTGTGGTTTTATTTCTTTTTTATTTATATAAGTAGGAACAGTTTTGATTTGAATTGGAAAGCACGTGAATAACCAATTGCGAATTTTTTTACTAAATTACTTTTATAAATTCGATGATTTTATAAATACGATGATTTTTTTTTTAAATATTTTTTTTTTTTAACTTAAAATCACTGCACATATTTTATTTATTTAAGCACTTACCAATTTTTGTTGGAACAAATGTCTTCTAAATTTTAATATCATATATATAACCTTTTGATTGGTTCATTACTTTTTATGAAAACGACTATAATAATGCATTTTATATAAGGCAATTTCAAAGAAAATTAATATTTCTACAGAATATACAAATAAGCTGTAGTTAGGATGCGCTATGTTGACTGTACAAATTTGACTTCAACGTTAAAGAAAATATATTATATCAGATATTATTTTTTTTTTTGTCAAACTCACTCCACTAAATAATTTCTTACTGCTTAAGGCAACGACAAAATTAATGTATGCATGTATATCACACACAAATTATAATCTTGCAAAACAGGCTGCCTTATACAGAAGTGAGAGCTACTCCAGAATGTTGATAGGGTGCTTACAGAAAAAAAAAAAAAAAAAAAATAAAAAAAAAGGAAAGAAATGAAAAGAAATGGTAGTATTATCAAATAAGTACACCCTGTTACAAACAATTGTATACACTATGACACAATAAATCGACCTGGAAATGTCATTAATCAGAGAATTAATTAAATTTGATGAGAGATGCTGCTTTCGGCACCAAAAGTCAAAGCAATTTGACAACAAGAAGTTTCCTTAACGAATACTCTGAGAGTGTGGCACACATGTTAACTGATGTTTTCGCCGTTGTTGTGAGCAAAGACAACAACATTCAATATATTAAAAAGCCTTTTAAATTATACAAAAGCGCCTCTGTCGCTATCTCCAAAGAGATTCTCCAAAGCAACAAAGCGAAATAAATTAAATGAAGTGAAAAGTTTGCTTAAGCAAACAGCCAAAAACAACAATAACAGCAGCAGCAAACAACGCACTAAATAAGGAAGGAAGTGGCTGAATGCAAAACGTAATTACGAGTCGTTAGTCACCAAAAAAGCAGCCGCTAAAGGAAGGTAAATAAGTACGTAGATGAGCCGACAGGCGCACCGACAACAAAGGCTACGACCTCGTTGTTTATACATCATAGCAATGAAAGCTGATGATATTGCTGGTGGCTTGTAGCGACACAAGCGCACCAAAAACCCGAGCACAAGCAGCAGCATCAGCAGCAGCAACATCAAAAGCAGCAGTAGCGGCAACAATTTGTCTTTCAGTCGCTGCTAATTTAAATAACAATCTAATTTTTGCTGTTTTAAAAGGCATCCATTTAGTCATCCAGTCGTCGAGTCATCCTGCTCTCACCACCCTAAAGTGCTGAACATGAACATGCTTTACACCTGTTTAACATTTGAATGAAAATAATCTTTTTTTAACGGTTTTTTAGTTAACTTGTTTATGCTTTGGCAACAGGAAAAAAAAAAAATTTTTAGAGGATTTATGCTGAATATGAATGAAATTCTTTGATGTTGTTTTAATTAAGTTTGTCTCATTAACGTTAAAATGTGAATGCATTGCAGGAAGTTCTTTTAAATAGTTCTAAGAGTTGTGCTTAAATGCTTGGATGTCAGCATAATTTATAACGATTATGAGTGAGTTGTAGCCTTGGATGTTCGCTAAAATTATGAAAAGCAAAATCACACAGCAGACTAGACAGACTGCTTCGTTGGTCGCTACACCAACCATCAGTAATCTTGCATGACTTTTCACTGTGATCCACTCAAGCTACTTAGGTCCTATTTATACTGCCAATATGCCGAGAAAGTTACCCGGAAGTTTATTTTAACAGAGAGAAAGCATTTACTTTAGTAACTGAGTTCTTAACTACTTTTGATGCACCCTGTGTCGAGGTTAACCTTGATTGTGATCGAATTTCGAAGATGCACATACGTTAAGGCCTAAAAGTGTGACACGATCAAGGTTAACACATTTGACTGAAATTTTTTCAGTGTATCAACATAAGAGTGGATTGGTCAAATAAAAATATATTAAAAGCTGTCAACTGCTATTCTCGAGTGTCAGATGAGTGAAGTGTTTTGTAACTCCCAAGGCTATCTTTCTAATAGGGGTGAACTTTTTTAATTTTTTTTTCCTTCTTATCCACTCTAATGGATACATGAAATACATTAACGTCCAGTAGACCTGATAAAGAAAATGTTCAGGGTCTAGTTGCCTGAAATAAAATTAAACTATCAAAATTAAAAATAAATTTTTTACGGTGTAATCATTGTTAACAGGGGATTTCTCAAGACGAAAACTATGCCTGCGAATCTCAAAAAAAAAAAAGTCTGCCTCTGTAGGTATGTCTTGACGTGATTTAAACTTTTCACTCGTGGTAGAAAAAAAGTTACTCAGTTGAATATAATTTCTGTCTGTTGAAACATAATTGTCATTTTTTGCTGTGCCAAAAAGACGATGAAATTTTGACGTTTTAGATTTTGACGGTATATTAACGCAAGAATTTATTTAAATTTGCAAAATTCTTAATATATACTGAAAATAACAGTATTTTACTTCTGGTTGCTATGCTGTCGAAAGCACAAAATTTTTAACTTCTTTACGACTTACGAACTCACAAGTGTCTTTTTTTACTTTGGGTTGTGTCAAAAATTCTCTCTCCGATTGTCAAATTTATACTAGCCCTTGGGGTTACATGCATTTTTGACAATCATATTCACTTCACAAGTGCCAAGTATTCTCATTCCAACTGTCAAAATTTCATCATCCGAATGAAAAGTTTCCGAATAGCACACAGCCTAACTATTGTTTATATGGTGAACTTTGTAAACTCACCGGAATAGGTCTGTAATGCCATGTTTACACAGAGAGTTTAGTTTGAGTTCAAAGATAGCTGTTCACACAGAGCTGCGTCGGCAGATTTGTGTTTAGCGCAGTGGTGCTCACTACATGGTTTTCTATAGCCCACGGGCATCATGTGTTGTTGAGCTTTTGCACACGAAGTCGAATCGGCTTGCTGTGTTTGTACACTGCGTAATAGTGTGTTTTTTTTTCTGATGTGCTCAGTGTTGCCCGATTTTTTTTAAAAAAACAACTTTAATTTCCAGAAAAAAAAACTTGTTTTTTGGTGAAAAAACTTGATATTAAAAATTAACTAAAACATGTATTTTTAAAATGTGTGTTTTAAAATTTTTGGCAATTTGCTTTGTTCTCTCGTTGTCCCGTTATTTTGGCCACTTCATTTCTCAAGAAAATACGGAAGACTTGATCGTCAACTCTGAATGTATGACCCCTTTTACATTGGTCAAGCCTTGAAATCAATCCTTTGCTATTCCCTTTTAAACTTACCCTCTCTCACGTTGATGTCCGCGTCTTTCATCAACAAACTCACACACTTGATTTCAAGTCTTACCAATGTAAAAGTGGTCTATGTAAATTAAAGCGTCAAGTTTAAAAAGGAATGCCAAAAATTGGACGAAGGGAAACCGAGACAAAAGAACAGAAACAATGACAGCAACAATAATAGCAACAGCGCTGCCATACTTAATAAACTTAGAAAAGGAGTGAAAATTAGTAGTAGCAGCTTCAAATGATACTTATGTTTTTGTAGTGACATACAATAAAGTTTATCTATTTGATTCATAAAACTAAAATAGAAAGCATCGTTTTAATCGTAAAAACTTGAAAAACTGGGTAAAATAAAATAAAACTTTATTTTTTTAGGGAAAAACTTGAAAACGTTCTTACTTACTTACTTACTTAGGTGGCCATTGCAACCCGTCGTCGGGTTTCGGCCGACCTCATCAGCTCTCGCCAGGCGCCTCTGCTTCGCGCGCGCCTTCTCCAATTGTTTTCACCAAGCGCGGTTAGGGCTTCCTCGACCTGGTCAATCCATCGGAGGCATGGTCTTCCTCGTCGTCGTCGTCCTTCGGCTTTCGATTCGAACACCTTTTTCGCTGGAGCATCGTCATCCATACGATGGACATGACCCAGCCAGCGTAGTCGCTGGATTGCTATACGCTGAACTATATCAATGTCGTCGTAGAGCTCATACAGTTCGTGGTTCATTCGAATGCGATAGTCGTCGCCAACTCGAATCGGACCGAAGATTTTGCGAAGAACTTTTCTCTCGAACACCCCAAGAGCGGCTGCGTCTGCTTGCGAGACAACCCATGCCTCAGCGCCATAGAGAAGCACAGGTATGACGAGCGTCTTGTAGAGTGTTAGTTTCGTCGATCGAGAGAGGGCTCTACATCGTAATTGCTTACCAAGCCCATAGTAGCACCTATTAGCAATCATTATTCTTCGCTTTATCTCCAGGCTGACATCGTTGTTGCTGTTAACGGCGGTGCCAAGGTAGGTGAATTCCTTGACCACTTCAAAATTATATTTGCCTGTTGAAACGTGAGAGCCTAGACGCCGCGCTCCCCTGCCTGCAGGCAACATATACTTCGTCTTGCCCTCGTTTACCGCCAAACCCACTTTGGCTGATTCCTTTTCGATAGCGGTGAAAGCAGCGGTAACATCTCTCTTGGTTCTGCCGATTATATCAATATCATCAGCATACGCAAGGAGCTGAACACCTTTGTAGAAAATGGTGCCATTGCGATGCACACCGGCCTTTCGTAGGATCCCTTCCATGATGATATTGAAGAGATCACAGGATAACGGGTCGCCTTGTCTGAAACCTCGTTCGGTATTAAAGGTTTCGGAGAGGTCATTTCCTACCTTAACGGAGCTGCATGTGTTGCTCAACGTCATCCTGCAGAGTCTTATCAACTTTGCAGGTATACCAAACTCAGACATTGTTGCGTATAGGCAATCCCGCCTCGGGCTATCAAACGCAGCTTTGTAATCGACAAAGAGATGATGCGTGTCGATTTGGTTTTCGTGGGTTTTTTCCAGGATTTGGCGCAATGTACAAATCTGGTCTATGGTGGACTTACCAGGTCGAAAGCCACACTGATAAGGTCCAATCAGTGTTTTCATTTGTGGCTTAAGTCTTTCACACAGTACGCTCGAGAGGACCTTATATGCGATGGAAATAAGACTGATACCTCGGTAGTTGGCGCATATTGTTGGGTCTCCTTTCTTAAGTATGGGGCAAAGCACGCTGAGATTCCAATCGTCGGGCATGCTTTCCGCTAGCCATATTTTGCTGATGAGTTGATGCATGCACCTTGTCAATTCATCGCCGCCGGCTTTAAACAATTCAGCTGGCAGGCCGTCAGCACCCGCTGCTTTGTTGTTTTTGAGCCGCTGAATAGCAGCTCGAACCTCGTCATGGCTAGGTGTCGGGACTTCTATTCCATCATCGTCAATTGGTTGTATTGAACTGCATTCTCCTTGGGCGGAATTGGTGGGATCGTCGCCCGTAAGTAGACTGGAAAAATGCTGTCTCCACAATCTCAGTGCGCACTGCGTATCTGTAACCAGATCTCCATTCTCATCTCTGCAAGTGGATGCTCCGGGCTTGAAACCTTGGGTTAGACGCTTAACCTGTTGATAAAATTTTCGTGCATCCTTCCTGCCCTGGTACACTTCAATTTCCTCACGCTCGCGCTTTTCTTGCTCTCTTTTCTTGCGTCTGAAAAGGCGTCTCTCTTCCTTCCTCTTTTCGCGGTATTTTTCTCGCACGGCTCGCGTTGCAGCTGACTGCAGCGTCTTTTTATATGCGGCGTTCTTAGCTGCTGTCGCTTCGCGACACTCCTGGTCGTACCATTGGTTCCGAGGTTGTGGGCGCCGGAAACCAAGCACTTCTTCAGCGGCAGTGCGCATGGAGTGGGAGATGTGCGCCCAAAGTCCACCGGCGTCATCGGGTCGAGAGGTTGGTTGGTTGAGCTTAACCGAGAGTTGAGCGGAGTAGGCCTCAGCTGTCCGTTGTGATTGCAGCTTAGCGACGTCTAGCTTTCGTTGTATTCCTGTGCGTATGTTCTTGGCATTGCATAGTCGCATGCGGATCTTGGCTGCAACAAGAAAGTGGTCCGAGTCAATGTTGACTCCTCGAAATGTACGCACGTCCAGAACACTAGAAGCGTGCCTTCCGTCGATCACAACATGATCAATTTGGTTTCGTGTTTTTTGATCCGGGGACAGCCAGGTAGCCTTGTGGATGTCGAGGTGTTGGAATCTGGTGCTACTAACTACCATGTTTCGGGCCGCGGCGAAGTCGATCAGCCTTAGACCGTTGTTCGTAGTGGTCTCGTGAAGACTGAACTGACCGACAGTGGAGCCAAAAATGCCTTCTTTTCCGACCTTCGCGTTAAAATCACCGAGAACTATTTTTACGTCGTGGGCCGGACAGCGGTCGTACACGTTCTCAAGGCTCGCGTAGAAAGCATCCTTGGCGGCATCGTCCTTTTCCTCCGTCGGGGCGTGCGCGCAAATTAAGGTTACGTAGAAAAATTTCGCCTTGATGCGTATCGTCGCCAACCTCTCGTTCACGGGTGTGAAACGGGAAACAAGGTGGCGTAGTTTTCGTCTCACGACGAAACCGCATCCGAATTCGCGCTTCTCCGCATGGCAGCTGTAGTAGATATCGCAGTCTGCTCGTTTAGAGCAGCCTTGCCCTTTCCATCGCATCTCCTGGATGGCGGTGATGTCAGCCTTTATTTTTTCGAGGGCTTCCGCCAGTTGGATAGATGCACCTTCTCTATATAGAGTTCGGACATTCCAGGTGCATATCCGTAAATCATTGTCCGTTTTTCGTTTGCGGTGGTCGTCAACGTGTTTGGGGTTATCATCCGAGGCTGTTTTAGTTTTCATTGGGCGGTGTTAATGTGGCGGGACCCAAACCCTGCGCACATTCCAAGTTTAAGGTCTAGGAGAGACCTCTCAAGTTTAATGTCTAGAGAGAGACAAAGGGGCTTTTGGGCAAGATGCTTTTAAGGCGGCACCGACTCGCCTTGTCAGTGCCAGTTGCGGGCTTTGTGGGTTTTTTGTTCAAGACGCAGCGCTGCCCAGCACTACGTCCTTCCACACCCTAGCTGGTCACCCGCTGCATTGTCCAGGACCGCTCATTAGTTAAAAAACCTATTCGCGGCTAACCTCCATATCTAGAGGCCGTCCACTATCCGCAACCTGTGACCTGTCCGGCGGCGTGCAGCTGGGCCTCCGCTGAATACCCTTATATTCACGGAACCGGAAAACGTTCTACCCTCTCAAAAAAATGGCAAAACAAGTTTTATCTGCACATATGGCAACACTGACTGTGCTTTTAAATTTCAAGTCAGTATGCTTTGAGCGTTCATTTGATATGGAAGTCGCTCGCTGCTTTATTTATGAAAGAATGTTAATATTTTGCAATGTTTTAGGAAATTATATTCTTCACTTTTACCTTTTTATGATATTTTCTATGTTAAAATAGCGAAAAACAAACACAAAACTAAAAAGGAATTATATAAGGTTTTTTAACTGGTTTGAGGAATTTTAGGGGTAATAAATATTTAGAGTTTTTTAGGGGTATTTGGAAAGTTTACCTTTGGATATAAAGATTTATTACTTTTCCTTAAAACTATGCAAAAAATTTAGGAAAAATACTTTTTCCTCCATATTGTGCAAAAAGCGATTTCAGCAACACTTTATAAAAACAGCTGAATTGGCAACACATCATATAAATTACCAATCATTTCCCACTTCACTTCAAACTCGCTTCGCGCTTAACTTGCAACTCTGAGTAAATATTAAAAACGAAGAAAGTATGGGGAAAATTGACGAAAAGAAAAGGTATACAAAAAAATGGGAGACGGAGCCTGCTTTCAAACTTCCTGAGCTTGTTGTAGACTTCCTACAGCTCATCCCTTTAAATACATAGGAACACATTAGCATTTGCATTGCAGTTGTGCTACTCTTCAGCTGCCCCTTGAAGCAGCTTTTTTTCGAAAAAAAGATTTTAGGGGGATTTGAGATCCAATCTAGGGGTAAATGGTGAGAGGCATCTGGCAACACTGCTTTTGTGTTCTCATATTTTTTCGGCCTATTCACCACCGTGACATCAATTCCACTTGAGGACGAGGCTGCAGCTATCTCTGCGTACACATGCGAGTTCTTCTTCGCGCTGCTCAAATCGGAATTTTTATCGGCCCATACTGAGATCAAGACCTCATCTTCTAAACTTGCCGAAGTTCTTTTCTTCACTTTTTTGTTCATTTTTTGCAAATACATAGTTGCAAATAGTAAATTGCATAATTTTCGAACAGCTGCTTTTGACATTTCTCACCACATTAATAAAAAATTGCATCTGAACGTGCCTCTTTATAAGAACATTAGCATACTTTTAGGCATTTCTCAAATTGAGTTTTGACAAACATAGAAACAATGTTGACTTTAGTTGAGGTTCATCCTGCATAATTGTACTGGAGAACTCTAGAGTTTATTTTGCGTTTAATGGCACAACTCAAATGGAAACTCAAACTAAACTCTCTGTGTAGACATGGCATAAAGAAAATTGTTTTATAAAAAAGTTTTATAAATGATTATTCTAAAGGAAAATTGAGTAATTTCTTAGTGATAATATCAAATTTGAAATTTGAAAATGTTTTTATAGAATACATTTTAAAAGATTTTAGAACAATTTAATTTTTTAAGCTTTGCAAGTTTGACTGTTTTCCCTAAAAAAAAAAATCAAACAATAACTATTACAAAATGCTGTCTAATTTTTTAAAATGAGATCTGCAGAGGCTTACGAGATAGAAAATTTGGATCTTATTACAAGACTTTCTATAAAAGAGTTAATTTATATGCTTTGCCTCGTAACTCACTGCATATCCTTTTTTCAAATTTGCCCATTAGGTTCGTAAAGAGGTGAAACAAACCCAAAAAGAAACAAAATATAAAGAAAGAAGTGTTTTTCGTTGTTCCTTTCACATGAAATGCTACATACATCATGCATTTGTCTATTTCTGGATTATTTAAGGAACTGTTCTATAGGTAGTGCACAAAAAGTTCAAGATCCGTTTCCGTTTTGATTAGGCATTACACATACACACACAACACCCTGTCAGTGTTCGCAACTTAATACTTTTACACATCAAAGCAACCCCCAGCATATTTTGGTAACATTGCATAAAATTTAATTTCATTATTTTATTTACTTAATATCATTTCATTTTGTTTGTTCTTAGACTGTTTTCACTTTTCTTTGCACTTTTAATTAAAAATGCAAAAAGAACCCATGACAAAAAAAAAACCAAATGCAAACAAACAGAACTAAAAAGAAACGAACCCAAAGCATTCTCGTACTCAAGGATAAAAAATGCGTAGATATGGACCTACATTAAATTTTATTACAACAATAACATAACAGAAAAAATGGCTAATGGTGACAGAAAAGAAAAGACACAAAAAAAAAAGGCCAAAGCGAAGACTGTCAAGAACAATGAAACAAATTGCAGCAATGCGACGAAACGCGAAGCAACACAGCAGCAGCGGAAGACGGCAGCGACAACATGATGTCGCTTGATACTTAATTGCAAGCATGCGTCGCGTCGGATGCTGTATTCGAGGCAAGGCATGACATCACAGTGTGGCGCATATAAATATGTGTGGATGACAGAATAGCAGCAGCAGCAAAACGACCTGGGGCATAGCTGCTGGTGGGTGGGTGCAACGTTTGCTCATGTTGTTATTGCGAGTGAAACTGTCAACTGAAATGTGGGCCAAATTAAAAAGTTTATTTTTCACTGTCTGCCGAATAAACGAACGAAGTAAACAAATGCGTCACGTATTTTTTCTTTTCGCAAAAGGCCTGCAGCTGCAATCGAGAGAATATTTATAAATAGTATATATTTGAAATTTCCATAATTTAACGGAAAATTGCTTCTCTGTTCAATTTCTCTGAAAATTGTGCGAAAATTAACTTTTTGGTTACTTAGAGAAACTTATGCGGAATTAATCAAAGTGAAGTAATTTGATAATTATTGCATTGCAATGAGTTGAAAAACATACGAACAAAAAAATACGAAATTAAAAATTCTCAAAGAAAATTGTTCATGCTTCAGTAGTTTTCTTTCATCCCTCGCTTTTGTTTTGTTTTTTTTTTTTTTTTTTTTTTTTATTGTTTTTGGCAACAACTTAGTTTATTTTCGTTAATATTGTTTACAAATCAATTGAAAATGTTCACGCTTGCATTGCGTTTGCTTTTGCGTTTTGCGTTTTGCAACGCAGACAGTTAGACAGACGATAAGACAGACATATAGACAGATATATAGACAGTCAGTCGTCGCACATTTAGAAAGTGTGGTTTTTTGTTTGTTTTTGTTTATTTTTTTTTTTTTTTTGTTTTATATAATTTTTCTTTCATTTTGTTAACATTTCAAAGGTGCAACTTTTTACGCATCTAGATATTTATAAATAAATGTTTGTTTCTCGTTCACATTTAGCTATTTTTATGCAAATTATTTTTATACAATATGCGCTACTTTTTCATTTTGACAACTGTTTGAGCAATTTTATTTTTGCTTTTTCTTTTTGTATGAAAAATAAAATAAAAAATTAAAAGTCATTTATTCGGTAGCAGTTTTTAAGACAATTTTGTCAAAACATGTTTTTAACTGGAAATTCAACTTTTTAAATTCCAAATGCAATTTTTAACTATTCAAATAAAATATTTTTCACTTCAATTTCAACTTAAAAGACCTATAACCCTATCACCGTCATGCTTCACTCTAGTCTGTTTGCGAGCCTTCTTATTCGCCTCAGATTAGTGATGTCAAGCAGTAAACATAACAATTAGCAGAGAAACGTCAAAATTCAAATCTCAAATTTCAATAAAGCCTGGATAAAAAAAGAGTTTGCAGAACCCAAATTATTATTTTTTTTTTTTAGTTGAATAAGTTTCGAAAAATCGTGTTCAACGCATATTTATTTAATACGGTGCTTTTTTCGCTTAAAAACTTTAGTGGGCCCTTAAGGAAGTATTCTACCCCGTGAACCAAAACTACGGTTTTCGAATATTATTTATGAACCTTTTCGGGTAAAAACGCACATTTACGGCACTCATAAATGACCCCTTTTTGTATCATTCGTCAGACTAAAATGCCTCTCAAAAATGAACCTTATTTCGTTCGGAAATGAGTTAAAAAAGACCCGTAAATTATACTTTTTTTATTCGGATTTAAGTTAAAAAAGACCATTGAAAAGTCATTTTTCGGAACTAGGTAATGAACCCTTTTTGGAATCAAGAATCAATCACCGGCCGAAAATGCCTCTCAGAAACGAATATTTTTTCGTCGGAAATGAGTTAAAAAATGAACCATAGAATGTTCTTTTTCGGCACCCAGAAATTAACCCTTTTTGTATCAATCGTCGGACTGAATTGCCGTTAGAAAACGAACCTTTTTTTGTTCAGAAATGAGCTTCATTTAAGAATACAAAAAAAGAACATTTTAGATTCATTTCTGAACTCATTTATGAAAAAAAATGGTTCATTTACGAGGAATTTTGACCTACTAAAATTATGAAAAAAATTATTTTTTTATGACTCAAAAGAAGTTTTTTTTATATATTTCGCAAAAGAAGCACAGTTTTTATTTATGGGAAAAGTTTTCACAAATTTAATCTTCTGTAGCAACCATAAAATACTCAAGCAACGTCAAAATAAAAAATCAAAATTTATAAAAAAAAAATGCTACCTAAAAATTCTACCCATTACGCAAAACTCTCAAATTACGCAAAACCCTCGAGTATGGTTCAGTGGGAAGTCTAGATGGAAAATTTTGGGCGTTTTTTAAAATTCAATAAAAAAAAACTAAAAGTATGTTTAGTATCCATTTTTTAATTATATGTTTATTAATATTTCACAAAAAAATTGAAAAAAATTAATTGAGTGGGGGGTGGGGGGGGGGGGGGGGGTCATAAAAAAGGGTGCCTCCATCCTGACACGATTTCAACCATTTAAGTCATCTGAAAAAAAGGAAGATTCTTAATATGTAAGGAAGTGACTATATCCTGGACTAGGGAAAAAAAATTTTTATTTTTCGCAAAATGGCGACTGTTTAAAAAAAGTCATTTTTTGGCCTTTTTTCAACGTTTGAAATTTTTTAAAAATATTACAAAACAAAATTTTTACATAATTCTAGTCTAGGCTATCGTTGTAATTTTTAAAATAAATTTTTATGGTTAATCAAATAGATGAACCTTGTATCTTCGGTTGTTGTTAAAACCATGGTTTTCATTTCAAATTCAGGCTGAATTGCTAAGTGTTTGGAGAATTTCTTTGGTCATATTTCTTCTTTTCCATTCAAGAACATGGGTCCGTATAGCCACAAGTTGTCACTATTGATTTTGGAGAAAGTCTTCGTGAGATGAGATCAGCTGGATTGTCTCGTGATGCGACATGTCTCCAGTGCTCGGGTATTGTTGTTTCTTGAATTATTGTAATCCGATTGGCGACGAGTGTTTGAAATGATGAGGATGATGAATTAATCCAGTGTAAAACGATCTCTGAATTCGTCCACAAGAATATTGGAGAGTCACTAGCGGGAGATCTGCTTGAACTCTTGCCATTGACTGTGCACCCATAATGTGCCATAATACAGCCGCGCTAGTTCTAATCTTGGCAGCGTTTGTTTTTTCAGGGGTGCAACTCGTGATTTTGCACATAAGAGTCCAACAATTATTGTGCCATCAATGCGAATCGATTGTACAAAAATAGCAGCACCAAAAGCCTTCTCTGAAGCATCTACAAAGACATGGTGTTGAACAGACTTTCCCTCCTTACCATCAAAAATATGGCGATGTATTGTAAAGTTGTGTAATTCATGCAATTCGTCGTGGAATTTAGTCCATCTATAGTGCCGTTTTGCTGGTAGAGTTTCATTCCACGATAATTTCAGTTGCCACAGCTCCTGAATGAATATTTTGGCAATGACTACTACTGGAGCTAGATTTCTAATGGATCAAATAGTCGTCCCAAATCTGATGTTACACTTCTCTTAGAAATTTTTTTTCCATTGCTAAGATTGACCTTGATGCACAATCTGTCTGTCGTAGGTATCTGATTTGTAAAATCAAAATTGACTTCTTGGTCATACTGTGGAATGTGTTGGAGCAATTTGGGATGGTTTGCGCACCACTTGCGCAATTTGAAGCCAGCTGTTTGTAGAATGTGTTGAACTTGTCTTTGCATTTCAATTTTCATCAATTCAATTCAAGTTGTTGCATCCACCAAGACCATCGTCTACGTAAAAATCTTCTTGTAAAAACTTTGCACCTAATGGTAATGATGTCATATTCTCTCTTCTAAGTTGTTGTAGGTACGGTGCAGCTCAGGTTCCATAAGTTACCGTTTTCAATTGGTAATACTGAATCGGTTTTATTGGATTATTTCTCCAAACAATTAATTGATATTTTTTGTCGTCTTCATCTATATCTATACTATTATAAAAAAGGGTTCTCTCGGATTTTTATCGTTCAATCACGGGGTAACCGCTGAACCGATTTTAATAATTCTTTCACTATTCAATTGCTATAATAAGCGACCCTGCTACTGGGTACTACGTTTTTGGTAAAACTTTTTATTTAATTATTTAAGAATTCATGCATTTTAATCCATACTGCCATCGTATAAGCAGCACAAAATAACAGCAAACAATAGCTTACGCTCTTTGTTGAGAGAGAGAGGTGAGATTCTACAACTCACCGCGCTGGTCTCTTGAGTAGATAGTTGCACTCAGTTAATTTATGCTGCAGTGTTGCCATAAGACCAATATATCGTAGAGATATGAAAATATGTTTTTATATCATATTTATACTCCCAAGCAACGCGTTGCAACGTTGGGAACGGGTATGCTAGTGTAGCAATATTTGTCGATACATCTTTTCGATATCAGTTGTAAAGACATATTTCGGCATCCGAAAGCTAAGAACAATAGAAAAGAGTTCGCTTTGTACTGTTGGTCCAATGAACATTAAATCATTCAACGATTTTCCGGACGACGACCTTGCGGAAGCATCAAAGACGACTCGTAAGTTTGTGGTGGTGCTGTCCAGTTTTAGTACACTATGATGAGGTATATAGTACTGGGCTCTAAGAATGTTATCTGGATCGACAATTGACATATGACCCAAAGATTTGTATTCATAAATGAATTGAATATACTGTATTTGTAGGTCATCATTTTTTAATAATCTTTTTTCAAGAGCAAGAAAGCGATTGTATGCTATTGCACTTGATTCACCCAAAGTGTCTGGATTTTCAAAAAATGGTATTCTGACTACAAAGCGTCCATCAGAGTTTCTTGTAGTATTCTGGATAAAGTGCGTTTCGCAATGCTGGTCAGCGGGCGACAGAATGTTTGTAATGTTTGGCATTTCGTTAATTTGGATTCCCATGACGTGCATAATTTTTAAAATTGGTAAAAAGCCTTCATTTAAAATTTAAACAATTAAATAGTTTGCAATTTCAATTGTCTTCGTCTCAGAATGAACCGATGCAAATGCTTCGATGCAAAAGTGCATATTAATGAATTAAGCGATTCATTATTATTTGAATACGAAAATATTTCAACAAAATATTTTACAATGACTTCATGTTTTTTTTCAGAATTAATGGTGTGTAAAATATAAAGGAGTTTATGAGGATTATTCATCCCCAGATAGTTAGGGAACGTTAGCCGCCTATTGTTCGATTCGCTACGACAGAACTGGTTTACTCGCTGCGTGACTAAAATAGATATAACTCCGTAAATCAATGAAATTTTTAAAGTTTCTTTGGAGCATATATTCTTAAGGGACCTTTATGTAATATAAGCATTTCTGAAGGCGTTTTTAGAAAGAATACTACAAAAAAATTGTCAGAAATATTGATGTAAAGTTTTTTTTTTTATTTATTTCAACAATTATTAAAGTACATAAAAAAAAATTTTTGTATGATATTAGTTCGATCGAAGAAGATTTATTTTCTATTTCAATAGTATTTTACAGTCTTAAATGGAAATTCCATGTTGTTCTCATGGTTTTAGAAAATATATTAACCATATATATTATAATATTAAATATATTAATATGTTGATTAATACATCAACAAGTTTTTATTTTATACGAAATTTAAAAAATAAAAATCGAGAAAAACACAATAAGAAAAAAATACTCACAATATTTTAAAATAAAATAGACACAATTGCCAGTGATGCATTTAATAGATGCGAAAGCCTGTTATTTTTAGCAACAAATGCCAACTGACTGCATTTAATAGATACAAAGCAACAAATTTACTTATATGAAATGACAAAAATAAAAACCAGACGGACAGCAAGACACAGTAGAACACTTTTTTCACATTTTTTACAAGAGTAAACTTATAAATTAAGTATCTTATGGATATTAAAGTGCTCACAAGATACAAGTACATAGATACAAACGTGCGCATTTGCATCTTCAAGAATCAAAACAGCTAAGGTAGGATGCAAGAAGCAGCGGTATCTGTTGGTTGCCAACGCATGCAGTTGCATTGGTCAACAGCTCAGTGGATGCATCGCAGTGGATGCAATGTTGAAGAGGACCACAATGCGGGGCAGCATTTGAGTGTGTGTGTGTGTGTATGTGTGTTATTGTCTGTAATTAAAATATATTAAAATAGCATCCATTGACGTCATTCGCTGCATGGTTCTTTATTTTGTTGGAGTCAATATATATTTTTTTTTTGTCTACTTAAAGTTGTATTTTCACTTAAAAATACGGGTGCACTGCGGTTGTTTTTTTTTTTTTGTTTTTAATTTCACTTTCGCTGCGTGAGCAACGCACACACATATGCAAGCCTGTCAAAAGAAAACTTCGTAACATGTGCAGCGTTCGCTAAATGTAGTCTTTGTTTTTCTTTTTTTTCACTTATTTTTTATGTGTCTTAAAAGCATTTTTCTAATTTTGGCGAGTTGTATTATTTTAGGCACTAGTGCTTTAAACAGCAGGGCATAAAATTCATCATATTTACTTCGCCAAAAATAGCTTCTAATGGTTTTTTTTTTTCACTCTAAATCGACTAATGTTTGGGTCTGTATTGCGGAAGCCAATTTCTAATTCAACAGCAGCGAAGTCGACGTTGTTAAATTAATTGTTTTACTGTTTTTATCTTGAATTTTCGGAAAAATATATATCTTCATTTGTACACTAAGGGAAATAATGCGTATTAACATTATCCACGCCTGAGTAAAAATTTTATTTAAATATTTACGTGGATAAATGAAATATTTTCCTTACAACACGTTTTTTCCCGTATTTAAATTTTATTTATACCACACACCTACACACATATTCCATACAGCTGAAATTGCCGACAAGCAGCAACACCATGGCACTCTGTTCCTGCAGTTTATTTCTTGCAGTTGCAAGTTTCTTATAGTTCTCGTTTGGTTTTTGTTGCAAGGGTAATATAGCCGGGATGTTTGGCCAATATAATTTGTGAGTGGGATGGGTGATCGCATGATGAAACTATGTAGGGTGGAGTGACAACTCGATATTTTCTCACGAATATCTTGCACCGGTTGTCATTTACCTGCATATTTTGCTTCATATTTGCTATCTTACCTTTTCTTCCTCCACTTCAATTTAAATATGTTATTTTTTAAATTCAATATTTTTATATAAATTTTCTTTAAATGCGATAGTTTTATTTTCAAATAGTAAATATTTGAGAGATATTTTAAAAAAAATCGTGTATAATTTTAATATATTTTTTATTAATTCTGTTTAAATATTTAAATATTTTATTAAATTAAAAAAGTATTTAAATAAATTTTAAATATTTACGTAGTCGACTTATGAAAATGCGTTATTGGTGCAAAATTGACTCGCTTTTTGGATAAAAAAAAATTTTTTTTGAATAAATTTAATACTTTTTCTCTTAGTGTAGTCAAAATAATCGAGATTGTTTTATGAGCCACACATTTCGTCCCATATTGTTTTATTAACCAACATTTAAGATGTTGAAGTGAGACTTTTTGCGGCATTATGTAAAGTTTAATGCATTGTAATGTCGTCGATGTTATGTAATGTTACGTTAAATTATGTCTATTCTATGTTTCTGTTATGCTCTTATGCTGTTATGTTGTTTTATGTTGTGTAATTTTGTGTTAAGTTATCTTATGTAATGTTAAGTTGTATTATGTGTTGTTATGTAATGTTGTATTGTATTGGGTTATGTTATTTTATGCTGTGTTATGATCTGTTATGCTACATTAAGTTATGTTATGTTCTGTTCTTTTCTGTTCTGTTATGTTAAGTAATGTAATGTAATGTAATGTTTTGTTATGTTATCTTATGTTATGTTGTTATGTTATGTTATGCTATGTTATGTTATATTTTATGTTATGTTATGTTACGTTATGTTATGTTATGTTATGTTATGTTATGTTATGTTATGTTATGCTATGTTATTTTGTGTTATGTTAGTTTAAGTTGTGTTATGTTGTGTTATTTATGTTTTGTCATGTTATGTTATGCAGTGTTTTTTAGGTTATATATTGCTATTTTACGTTGTGTTATATTAGATTATATTATTATACGTTATGTTAATTTGTATGATGTTATGTTATGTTCTGTTCTGGTATGTTTTGTTATGCTATGTTATGTTATGTAAACGATGTTATGTAATGTAATATTTTACATAAGTTATGTCCAGTTATGTTATTTTTTTTATGTTGAATTATGTTATGTAATGTTATGTTATGTTATGTGTGTTATTTTTTGGTATGCAATGTTGTACTATTTTACATTATATCAATTTATGTTAAGATATTACTTTATGTTATTTGTTATTATGTTAACTGTTATTATGTTATTTTCAGATATTCAGTTGTGTTGAGTTATGTTATGTTATGTTATGTTATGTTATGTTATGTTATGTTATGTTATGTTATGTTGTGATTTGTTATGATTTATGTTTTTTTTTATTTTTTTTTGTTGTTCTATTTATGTTTTGCCGTGTTATGTTATGTAATGTTCTGTTCTGTTATGTAATGTAATGTAATGTTTTGTTATGTTATGTTATCTTATGTTATGTTGTTATGTTATGTCATGCTTTGCTATGCTATATTTAATGTAATGTTATGTTATGTTATGTTATGCTATGTTATGTTATGTTATGTTATGGTATGTTATGTTTTGATATGTTATGTTATTTTTTGTTATGTTATGTTATGTTGTGTTCTGTTATGTATACGATGTTATGTTAAATAACGTTTGTAATGTATTTTGTGCTCATTATGTTTTGTCGTGTTATGGTATGTTATGTTATGTTTTGGTATGATATGTTATGTAATGTTAATTTGTGTTAGGATATGTTGCATAATGTTCAGTTGTGTTATTTTTTTATGTTTAATTATGTTATGTTATGTTATGTTATGTTATGTTATGTTATGTGTCTTATGTTTTGGTATGCAATGTTGTACTATTTTACATTATGTCAATTTATGTTGATATTTTACTTTATGTTCAGTTGTGTTATGTTATTTTATGTTGAGTTATGTTATGTAATGTTATGTTATGTCATGTTATGGTAGTAAAGTGTCTTTTTGAAAAGAGTATTTTAAGCATCTTAAAGACAATTATTAAACATTCGAGAATTATCTGTATTAAGGTCAAACAGAATTCTTAATATTTAAATATTTAAAGTGGATTCCTTATCCTTTATTCCTCGAATTCTTGAATGAAATTCAATTATCAATTTTAAAATTGTAGCGAATATAAAAATCCATTAAGAAATAACTTTATTAGGCTATGTGCGTTTTTTTTTTCATCCAAATGTAACTAACCTAAAATACTTTCTTACTTGATATCCTTATAAATAAAAGTTATTCTCCGAAGTTAACAATTTTAATATAATAATCCTTGCCAAGGCAAACAAAGGTTTATTAGCATAAGCCAGGAACCCAAATATAAAAAAAAAAAATAAATTCAATAAAAAACTGCCAAAATATCCCAAAATTTGACCAACAAACTCTTAAGCAAACATTAAATGACTTAAAAGCAGAAAAGTAAGAAAAGCAGAAAATCCACTTAAGGGGATTAACTGACCTTTTTCCCAGATTTTCAGCCTTAGAAAGGATATTCAACGCAAGCAGTCATCAATACAGCAACGCATACATTTTCAAGAGAAAAATAAAACGGAAAAAACATTTTGACTCACCTCAAGTAGCATAAAAAGTAGCAACGTTAGTTGGTAGAAAAGGAAGGAAGGACTTACACGCAAAAATATGCGCAAAATTGTTATGTACAAGGTAAGGTGCACATTTACACGCTCCTCGAAAAAGCACGAACAAAAGCTGAACAAAAGCTGAACAAAGGATGTGTAAAGGACGTGCAATTGCGAAAAGGTAGTGGAAAGTTTTAAAACTTTTCTTTTATGTTCACTACACAATGTTGACTGAATGTGCGTTATGAACTCTTGGTGTATCCTGTAGATACTTTTTTTTTAGCATCAACTATTGCCAGCTTATCTTTACTAGTGTCAGCATTAAGACAGTCAACAACAACAGCAGCAACAAAGACAACAATGATGATGAGTTTTTCGCATGTAGCTGTATGGGTTGGTTGCATCCAACTTGATTGCAAGTTTTATACTTAACTTTGTTGCCTGTCAAATGTCTGTTCTTACGTATTTTACACAATACTTTGCTTGTATTGTATTGAGAATATTTCTTTTGTGATGTTTTGTATTTATGCTCAATACAATCACGTCCTTATAGTTTTCCTCACTAGGGAAAACATTCTAAAAGTCTTGAAAGGCTTTTTATTTTTATGCTTTTCCTCAGCTTCATTGAACTAGCAGATTTAGATATTTCAGTTGAAATGATTTTTTCTTAAGCTTGCTGTTCGAATTATTTTGTCCTTTTTTGTTCTTTCTTCTGTGTGTGGGTCTGAAAGGGTGACTTGCAAAAATCTCAAAATCCAACTCATATAATAGAAATTGATTGATGAATTGTGGCAACCACGAACGTTGCTACGTTTATAGCTTAAGATTTTGTCTTGCTTGTTCTGTGCTTTCATGCTCAATGGCAGGATAATGAAAATCCTTTTAACACCTTTCAATGACACGCAATCGAAATCAATTCATATTGTTTGCTTCTTATGTGGAAACTTTTGTATGGTAGAAGCTTTGTTTTGGACTGAGAGTGTGCTCGAGGATTATGAAAGAGCTTTAGTTTTGTATCACGAAAGTTTTGGCAGAACGTGTTGGATTAATACTGAGTTGTATCGAAATGGTTCGGATTAACTTTAATTTTTTTTTCTGACATAAATATTAAATGGTCTTTGAAAAAAATACTAGGGTTAATTTTTTGTTAAAATAAAATTTTTAATTAAATGAAATATTTCAAGAAAATTTTTAATGTTATTTATAAGAAAATTCAGATCTTTTGATTTTTTTAATTGATTTTTAATGTATTTTTGTTGTTTTTTGCAGTTTGTCGGCTGGGAAGAGGTGCCCAGGCCGAACACACGCGCTGAAATTGTTCAAGCCATGCGTCGCATACGTGTAAGTATAGAATTGTAGAAAATTTTTTAAAATATGTTTTAATATTAACTTCCATTCAATCTTAAATTGAAAAATCTATGAAATTGAATTTTTATTTAAAAGTTTCATAACATATATTTTTTTCAAAATTTCTCAGAAATTTGATCAAATATTTCTTTAATAAAAAAACATCATATACTTAATATATTGAAATTAAGGAAAATATTTGTATCGAGAAAACGTATTCGTGTATATGTATGTATATATCCATCCATCCATATCCATATCCATATCAATATAAATGTCCATATCCATATTCATATTCATATCCATATCCATATCCATATCCATATCCATATCCATATCCGTATCCATATCCATATCCATACCCATATCCATATCCATATCCATATCCATATCCATATCCATATCCATATCCATATCCATATCCATATCCATATCCAAATCCATATCCATATCCATATCCATATCCATATCCATATCCATACCCATATCCATATTCATATCCACATCCATATTTATATCCATATCCATATCCATATCCATATATCAATATCCATTATCATATCCATATCCATATCCATATCCATATCCATATCCATATCCATATCCATATCCATATCTACATCCATATCCATATCCACATCCATATCCATATACATATCCATATTCATATCCATATCCATATCCATATCCATATCCATATCCATATCCATATCCATATCCATATCCATATCCATATCTATACCCATATCCAAATCCATATCCATTTCCATATCCATATCCATATCCATATCCATATTCATATTCACATCCATATTCATATCCATATCCATATCCATATCTATATATCCATATCCATTATCATATCCATATCCATATCCACATCCATATCCATATACATATCCATATCCATATCTATATCCATATCCATATCCATATCCATATCCATATCCATATCCATATCCATATCCATATCTACACCCATATCCAAACCCATACCCATATCCATATCCATATCCATATCCATATTCATATCCACATCCATATCCATATCCATATCCATATCCACATCCATATCCATATCCATATCCATATCCATATCCATATACATATCCATATCCATATCCATATCCATATCCATATCCATATCCATATCCATATCCATATCCATATCCACATCCATATCCATATCCATATCCATATCCATATACATATCCATATCCATATCCATATCCATATCCATATCCACATCCATATCCACATCCATATCCACATCCATATCCATATCCATATCCATATCCATATCCATATACATATCCATAACCATATTCATATCAATATCCATTAGACCAAATTTTTTAAATCTCCATAACGCATATTAGCAAGTAGCAAACAAAAGACCAATAAAAGGTTTAGACTAAATTTGGATGAATTTAAATTTACTAATTCATGAAATTGTATTTTAAAGTAGCTATAATTTTTCATTGTTGTGAACATGACAAATTTATGTAATGCCCTTAGTTTGGCACCTGTTAAACATTATTATAAAAGGGTCATTCATGTCAACCCTTTGGATGTAGCAACACCTCTTTTAAAGTGGCTTTAAAGCTATTAAAACTAACGCCGCTACGTTTTCAGCCCATGTGACAGAATGAAAATGAAAATCCTTGGGAGACATTACCGTAAAGTCAAATTAAGTTAACTGCTTTTTAAGCGATTGCAACAGTTATGAGATTAGAACATTTAATTCTAGAGAAGGTCGTGTTATTTTCAAATAAAATTAAGAGATTGCTATGGATGTCTATATGTATATATTTAGAGACTTGTCAGGAAATGTGCTAAAAACATGATTTATTTAGACACACAAAAAAAACTTAAAATCATATCATCTGACAATTCAATTTAATAACCTCGTTACACCTTCACTTTATTAAGTTAAATTAAGCTGAAAATATTTGAATTACCCCCACCGCTTTAAAATTGTTTGAAATATTAAAACAACCTAACGCCGTAGTTGATGAAGTGTAGACTTTATACTGCCTCATAAGTCAGAGTAACGAATATCAATAAAGTTCACCATATTGGAAAATAATGAATGTATGCTACTTAACGCCAAGATAAGGAAGGACTCACTTGTCGTCTCGAAATACTTCAACGTTGTTGAAGCAGTACCAGCAGTACCAGCAGCTTGTTAAGCACACATTGAATTATTTTCCACTCTAGAAAGAATAAACGATAAGTATGCAAACAGTGTAGCCAATACACCACAACATATTCATATAAATTTAACATTATCGAAGGCAACTTAACATAATTCAATAGATATTTTCAACCTTATTGACTCTATGACAGCCATGGAGGAGGCAGCGTAAGGCAAGAAGGCATAAAGTTAGAAATGCCATTAAATCTTGGAGTGGCTTTACTGCAGCAGTCTTGACGTAGTCAAGTTAGTCAAAGTTGCTCCTTGTCTATGCTCAACAATCATTTTGTTGCTCACTTCTGGATACAATAAAATATTGACAGGGATTTCACAGCAACACCAAAACCATTACCAACTTAAGCTATTTGGCGGTAATGATAGTGAAGTTGATGTTGTTAATGATGGTACTTGATGGAGGGCGGTTGTCTGTGTGTCGGTTGGTGTTCTGTGCATGTCTGATTGATAATCCTGCTGATAAAACATTAAATAACTTTGTTACGATATTTTAGCTGTTTTTATTGCTGCTGGTTTTGCTGATGTTCTTGGAAATCTCTATAAGGCAGGCAAAATGCCTGGCAACAAAGGTGGTTGTGTAGGCAAAATATTTTTAAAAACGAATACTTGCTGCGAACTTAAGTGGTTATTTAATGCTTGAGTAGCCAATATTAATTTTCCTGGGTGGTAAGTTGAAAATTAAAAACGAAAATTTACTTAAAATCGCTCTCATCAGGGTTCCAGCATGGAATACTGAAATGTGAAATGTAAACTTATTAGTTTATTGGTTTGGTATGCTCCATCGCACAGAAGTATGTGTGCTTTATGTCAATATCTCGCAAAATACTCGTAGCATAAAAGTTACAAACAAGTTAAAGTTAAGCAGATAAGTTCGAACGAGCCAACAATTTCAGAATGTCACTTTATGTAACAAATTCAAATTTTCAAAAATTCACCACTGAAGGTGAAAAAAGTTATAAAAATGTTGTTGGTTTGATATATTGCTTTTTGGATAATATTTTTATGTGAGTTCTGTAGCTCAGAGCACACGGCGGTTGCTTTATAATCGTGAGGTTGTGAGTTCGAGCCTCAACAATGTCAATGAATTTTTGTTGATTATGAAATTGAATGAATTGTGCATAAAAAAGCAATAATTCATCAAGGATTGGCATAGATAGAAAAATGTTTAACAAAAAGACTCGTCAGTCTTGATAACTTCAATAACATTAAAATCGAAAAATTCTGAAACCCAAGTAGAATTTACTGGACTGAACACAAAAGATGTCTGCCAACTTGAATCTGCCATCCAGGCAAGGACTTCTATCCTGACAGTCAAGGGACCTGCCTTAAGAAATGATTTGTTCAATAACGTACAAGAATTGTTAATAACACTCCTTATTATTCATGCGCCCCACGTTTTTAGGAGAACTGAAAGGAGAAATTATTCGATACTTTTTTGTTCGTTTTAAAAACATTATTTAAAAAATTTTTTTTGCTTCAGTAAATATTCTTTAATAATGTTTTTTTTTTCATACATTAAAATTGCGTGGTTGAAAGTCGGTAGACCCAGTTTTTCTCTTTTCTTAATAAATTATATTTTCAATTGATATAAAACCACCGAATAAATAAATATTCGTGTATAACCATTTGCAAAATAATAAGTTACACAAGCAAGTAAGCGTGGTGAATACTGGGCTTACACTAGAACGTGGTGAATACACGCATAACATGTAATCATACCTTTAGTTTCATGCAACTCTGGCAACGAGTAAAAAAACATCTGATACATAAATCTGCCACACATCCGCTGTGCAGCAAAGCCGTTATGGCTTAAACATGAAATATCAGATCGAAATTCACTTTTACGGTAGCAGTCAGCTTGGTAAGTCGTCTTCAACAATAAATCTTCCAATTATTTTCCTCACGTTGTGTCGCCGATGACGTTCCTTTCCTTTGCCTAGCATCGTGTTGCTTGAACCGACGCTTGTCCTGTGTACGCGTTTCTTTGCTTGAACTAAACTTCCTGCTTCTGAGTTTTAATCACGGGTCGTGCAACCTGGAATCTCAAATTGCCATATCGACTTACAGGACATGAGTCAATATCAACTTGAATGAATTTCCAATGTTAATTCCTTGGTTGCGTACAAAAAGAAGTTCAAGGATTATTACTTATAAAACATTTTTGGTATTTGTTTAATGATTTGTAAACAACAAAGGTTGGTGGTATTTTAGTCCACTATATTAACCTTATATAGTTTTTACCCAAAATGTTTTATATCGGTCCACTGGGAAATACTGTCAAATGTACGAGTTGAATTTACGATTTATGCTGGAAGTTCATTCACTGCATTTGCACGTGTCTGTCTACTCGCTGGCGTAATTTACGCAACAAAAAGTTTTGCATTCAATACAAACAGGGTTGCAAAATTATAAAATATTTGGAATGTTCTTAATGTGGAATTTTATCGTATTTACAAAAAAGCGGCCAACCTTGGCCGTTATTTCGCGTTCAATGTTGGCTCTGAGCTCTTCTAACGTTGTCGGCTTGTTGGCATAGACCCATGACTTGACGTAGCCTCACAGAAAATAGTCTAGAGGTGTTAATCGCACGAACGAGGTGTTCAATCGACTGGCCCATTTCTTGAGATAGCACGCTCATCCAACTTAATCATCAATAAATCTATTGTAGCATTGGAACTATATGTCATACAAGTCCATATCTTCCAATTCGGGCCAAAAATAATCGGTTATCATGGAGCGATAGGGATGGCCATTCACAGTAACGAAAAAATATGGTCCATTGACGCCGCCGGCATGCAAACTGCAATAAACCGTTATTTTTTGCAAATGAAGTGGTGATTCATGAAGCACATGTGGATTCTCACCCGTCCAATAACGCATATTTTGCTTATTGACGAACCCATTGAGCCAAAAATGTGCTTCGTCACTGAAGATGATTTTGTGATGAAATTCATCATCTTGGCGTATCTTTTCCAGAGCCCAATCGGAGAACGTACGTCGCTTTAAATGGTTCATCGGCTTCAATTCTTGAGTCAGCTTGATCTTGTATGGGTGTAAACCAAGATCCTTATCCAAAATTCGCCATAAAGTGGTCTGGGCGATGCCGAATTCTTGAGAACGCCGTGGTATTGACTGTTTTGTATCGTTTACTACGGACGCCTGAACGGCAGCAATATTTTTGACACTTCGATCAACCCGTTGTCTCGGTAACATCACACAACGAATATGTAGACTCAAATTTTTGCACTAAACTTGTTATTGTCTGCCTACAAGGGCAAGAATTAAGACCGAAAATTGCAGTTAACGCTCTTAGAGTTGCGATCATCGACTACGAATTTCGGTAGTAAATTTTTATAATTTGCAAACGTTGTTCGTTCGTGTTCTTAACCATAATGAAAATGTTGAGTTTACTGAATAAATTTACAGTGACAGTTCGATGATTAGTCAAAGGGTGCGTTCAGAAATTTAATTCAAAGTTGTCAAGTCCCTATTGGAAAAACCTGTAATTACAAAAATCTCAAATTGTGAGCATAAAAATTAAACTTATTTTAATTTAAGTTTAAAAAAAAATTAGACATTTTTAATTTTTAAGATTTATATACAATAGCCATCCCTGAAAGCAATAAGCTTCTGACTCGTTTCTTTTCTTTCTTCTCGCTGTTCGTTATAAGTAACGAGCTGTCAAGAAATGCAAAGTATGCAGGAAAAGTTGATATATTTTATTTTCTACTATTCCTGCATAAATAACGTTTTTCCGAACTTACACACATAACACAGTTTGACGACTAAAAAAGCACAACCAAACTTTATAGTAATTCTTAAAGAGGGATATGTTGTGAGTCTATCGCATTTGGTCTGACCTCTCAATGTCGTCACAATTTTTTTTAATTCGATTTTAAAGTTGAAGGGTTCGATTTTTGTTGCGCCGACGTTCATTGAATATTTTCAGCTATTTGCCTTGTTGGAAATGAAAAACAAAATCTTAACCGATTTTGGACATCTTTAGCTCGTTGGAAAGAAAATATGATGAGTAACATACACCTGAAACATTGCAATATAGATCTTTGAAAAATATAAAAGTTACTATGGAACGAATAAACTATTTTTATTTTCAACAGAATTCTTATATGAATGAATGTGTACGAGTGCATTAGACCGTAATGGAAAAAAGTAAGCTGCACACCATCTAATCTGAAGCATTTTTTTAAGAAAATTTCGAAAAAAACAATTGTCTTTTCCCGAAAGTTTAAGTTTTTCTTCATATCTTCGGCATTTACAGACCTACATATCTTGTCCAAGAATGATATATCAATGTTTCTATTTCGAGGCGTCCAAATTTTTTGCTCCAAAAGAAATTAGGGTCGAGGAGTACTTACCAGATTTCAGCTTTTACAACATGAATTAAAAAAATAAATGTCAAATCAAAAAAGTCTTTTTGAGCCGTTGCCCAAAACCTTGAAGGTCCTCAATTAAATTTTTATTTGCATTTTTTTATCTTTTAAATAAAATACAGAACTTTATTAGTGGGTAAGCTTTTGCTGAAAAGTCACTTTAATTATTTTAATAAGCTACTTTTCACATATAAAAAAGTAGGGTAAGTTTACCTTCCATATACTTTCTCGTGGGTAAGTGCTAGAACGGGGTGATTGATCTCAATGATCTTTAGGGCAAAAAAGTTGGTCTACCCGAAATAAAAACATTTATATATCTTTCTTTAATGGCGTTTTCTTTTCCCTCTGAGGAAAAGAAAAATGCAACACTTTTTCAATGATGTGTTGGTTGTACTTATGCTTACTTTTGAGAACAATTCATAATATTTATTTTTTCATCCGTGAAAAAGCTCCAATTTTAATGAAATGTCAATGATAACATTTCATATTTTCCTAACATGTCACTTTTTTTGTTTATTCAGTTGGTAGCATTTGATGGCAGAATTTAAAATCGTCGATCTTGTGAGTGAAAAATTCTGCAATTTTCTACTTTTGATGTCAAGATTGTCGAGAAAAGAACTCGATTTAATTTACAGGTCAGAATTTTTTTGAGAAAAAAGCATATAAAGGGCAGAGTTCTCAAAGAGGGCAGAAAAAATGCAGAATTTTTTTGAGAAAAGTAAACGCCATAAGATAGGACTGTAAATGCCGAAGATAAACTTAAATGCTCGACAATTTTTTTTCAAAATTTTCTCACAAAATTGTTTCAGATTATATGGTGCGCAACGTACTTCTTTTTATACACTCGTACACATCCAATCATACAAAAATTCTATTGAAAATAAAAATATGTTTATTCGTTCCATAGTAGCTTTTACATTTTTCAAAGATAAATATTGCAATGCTCTAGATATATGTTACTCATCATATTTTCTTTCGAATGAGCTAAAGATGTCCAAAATCGGTTAAGATTTGACAAAATGTCAGCACTTTGTACGATAGCAACATATACATGGGAGACAGTGTTTTCTGACAAAAAAAAAAAAACGTTAAAACTGCCGCCATTTTGCCAATTCTCAACCGATAATGATGGTTTTGGATTCAATGAAAAGGTATTTTTACATGCAATGAATTTTTTTGAAAAAAAGATGTCATTCATGCAGCGTTATATCATTTAAATTTATAGAAACACTAATTTCTTTATGAAATTAAAGAAAAATTAAGGAATTGCTTCGCTACACGCTTCATTTTGTATTTTATCGTATTTATTTTTATACAGCCTTATTCTACGTGAAATTCTACTGAAAAGAAGTGGAATTGGCTTTTCATTTCCAACAAGGCAAATAGCTGAAAATATTCAATGAACGTCGGCGCAACAAAAATCGAACCCTTCAACTTTAAAATTGAATTAAAAAAAATTGTGACGACATTGAGAGGTCAGATCAAATGCGATAGACTCACAACATATCCCCCTTTAAAATTTCTATTTCTATAAAGTTTGGTTGAGCTTTTTTTTATCGATTTCGTCACACTGTGTAATCATAAAACTCTCTATCTGAATGAACTTCCAGCATAAACGATTGGAGTAAATTGTCTGTTAACAGTAGAGCAGCCAGGGCTCTTTTATTTACATTTTCAATGGTATCTAAATTTATGTTTTTAGAAAATATTTCTGAATTTAAGGTACTGTTATATAAAGGCCCATCGTCTAAAGTTCAAATTGTGAGCATAATCAATAAAAATAAACTGCTCTTGCTTTCAAAATGAACTCTTACAATTTTCGTTCTAAACATTGGGAATTAAACCGGCTAAAGTGATAGTTGATAGCTGGTAATCAAAGTCGTGGTTTTTGCTCCATATCAGGTGATGATCAAATTGACAATCACCTTGTTCCTATTGGTCTCATGTGACAGCTAAATATTGAAGAGTTTTTCAGGAACGAAAATCAAAATAGCGACTGTAACCTTGGCTGATTCTAAACCAGTATTAATAATCACAAAAATATTTTCTAAAGCAGTTCCATATTTTTACTTTTGAGCTCCTCAAATCCTAATATATAGCTAAATTTTCCAGGTTAGCATTTCCAACTTTAAATTTGGCTTCATTCATACGTCCATAATAATTATAATTTTTCTTTGAACTAATTTCATTTCGTCTCTTTATGATTAGTCAAATTTTAACCTATTTTAACCTATAATCTTTGCTATAAAAGTCATTATTAGGGGTTGATTAGCACTATAACATGTTTTAAAAAGGATTGAAATTTTTTTCAGTCAACGAATGTATTGTCCGGGAATATAGGGAGAACCATTCTTTTAGGGAAAGCTTTTCTTTTGTACTGTCTTGGATAGTGAAACGGTCCTTAAAGAAGCGCTTAGTGATTCATCGAAGCTAGCATGTGGATTGACGTCAAAAGTAGCGGTATATACACGCCTCCCTTCACAAACGTCTGACTTTGTTATCTATTGGGCTATTGTGTTTGCAAATGAAAAAAAAAAACAATTTCAATTTTTCGAAAGAAATTCAAGAGATTTCAATGGCAATCCTAAAGGACTTCCACAGCATTTCAGGACACGATTAGCATGCAAAAATTTGACATTTAACTGACAACCAGACAAGTTCATGACAAAGGTAAAAGCATCTTTGGGTGGGTTTGTGTTTGCATGGTTAAATGTATGCAAAAGCATACAGCAGCATGTCATAAATCAAAGTTATGTGAAAAGAACATGCAGACCACCGAGCTTTAGTAGTGCGCGTTGGTTTTCGGTTTGTCTGTGTATGCGTGTGTGTTTGTTTATACAGTTATGTTAATAACATGTCTAACAATGGGATGCTTAAGTATAAATGCTTCTGTTGCTCCTTTTGTTGTGCTTAAACATATCTCTTTAAACAACATCTCTCTCTAAGTGCACTTAATGCACTCAGGCGCTTAATTGCACAGCTGGGTGTGTGTTGGTTTGTGTGATTGATAGAAAGAAGCTCTTTTCTCAGTACAAGAAAAAGGTTGCTGAAAAAGCTGTTCTTCAAATATTTGCTTATTATTAATAATATTTTTAGACGTGCTCTTATTTTAATAAGATTCCTCAAGGTCAACATGCGAGTTTCTATGTCTAACGAAGCTCCATGTTTGTGTGTCTTATTGCAGTAAATCTATTTCTCTGGGTAAAAGACAAAAAAATAATTTAAGTGCAAAATAATAAGCTTTAATAAAAAACTTTATTTTCCTTCAGGCTTCGCTCGGATAAACTTACATTTCTAAAATACATTTAAATATTTAATGAGCTTTAAAGGAGTTAAATAAGCTTTAGCAAATAAAAGGTTTCCCAAAAGCTTATATTTACATTGACTGTAAATTTTAAATTCAGAGTATATTGATGGTAAAATTCTATGAAATTGGCTTGAAAAATAATTGACACAAATAAGCTGACATAAGCAGCTCAATTTATTAAAAACAAAAAATAAATTTTGCTTTTACTCTCCTAGACATCAAATACAGCAAAAACAAAGAAAAGGTTTTCAAAGAAAGCTTCTTGAGTTCATGTACTACGAGTAGAGTTTCAGTCATGAATGAATGAATAACTTTAAGAACAATGGAAGGCATGTTTGACAGAATGTTGAATATATTATCTTCAACGCCGGATGTTGCCTTTAATAAGTGTGTGTGTGTGTGTGTGGGGTTTTTTTTTAAGTATCTAAATATGTATGTGTATGTTATCTGCTCCTTTGCATGTGTAGTCGGAATAAATTAATCTTATTGTTGTTGTGTGGTATTTTCTGGGTACAAAGAAGTTGTTTTCACCACACGCAGATACTACGAGCTGAGATTGTGTGATTTTATTTTGTTGTATCTTTTGTTATTGTAGCGGTTTTCATTCTTGATACAACACTCAAGAAATTATTTGCTTAACTTTATTTATCATTTAATTTGAGGTCACATTTTGTGGTTGAAGGGTTCCATTTTGGGCACATTTTAATACAAATTAAGGTCATTCCGAGCTCCTGATACCATTTCGTTTAATTTAGCTCGGATATTAAGAAAACATTTCGAAAATCTTCAATTTATAAAATGAAGCTTTAAGTTCCTTAAGTTTATGGTTTCAGAGCCACCCACATTTTACGTTTATTTTTGCATTTAGTTGCTCGGTTTTCTTTAAGATCCCTCAAAAATGCTCCTTCTGTCCCTGCTGCTGCTGCCGCCAAATAAACGAACAATTTAAGCCAGACAAGTTAATTCATTGGCTTTTTATTCTTAAATGTAAATCCTTGGATAGGCCTTTCAAAAAATAACATCAACCAAAATATATATATACATGTAGCTAAATGGTATTAAGCTCAATATACCTCCCATTTTAAGCTACAGGCTGTTGTCTGATATCTTTATTGTTGTTTGCCTTTACTTTATTTTGTAGTTTTTGTTGTTGTTGTTATTGTTGTTGTTGTTGTTGTTTTTGTTGTTGTTTTTGTTGTTGTTGTCGTTGTTGTAACTGTTGCCATAAAATCGACCAGTTGCTCATCTGTTAAGTTAAGCTATGCAAATCCACAATTTATATTCATTTGGCTTAAACTTAACCCGGGTGCACAAAAAAAAAAAACAAAAAAAAAATTAAATAAAAAGAAAAAGAAAAATCATAAGAAGTAAATTTGAATAAGTTTAATACCCGTTAATAATCTTATTATTTTATTAATAAAAGAAAAACATATGCTTGGGTCAGTTCCAAGGCAATAAAAAGATATTCTAGCCTCAGTCGAATCAAAAGGTCGAATATTTATTTTTTTTAATACTTAATTATGTAAAATTACTTTGTAAATATTCTAGTCTTGGAAAGCCTTATCCATTGAGTAGCTCTTTAAGAAGTCAATTATTGTGAAATAAAATTTTTTCCAACATTTTAGTAGGAAATTCTGTTGGACTTGAGAACTTATGTTTAGTTTAATTTTTTTGTTTTTTGAAAAATTTCCTACGAATGAACAAACGTATCCATAGGAACTGTTTTTAAATTTTTTAAACAGAAAAAACTAACGAATTGGCCATTTTAGCTCTTGTAACAACTTTGACAGAACTTCTTTATGATTCAATTGCGATGTGCATCTTAATGAGTGCTTCTACACAAATAATCGAGAACTTGACCTACTATTCTTATGCCGACTTGGTCAATGAACATGTTCTTGATAAGCTTTACATATCATTATTTACTCTTTGACCCTTGCCATTGTCTGCAGAGATTTAACGGCCGATAAAAGAATTGATTTCAATTGAAAAAATTTTGTGTCAGGTGGGCTTCGGCTCAGGGAACGAAATAGTTGCAAAAATTGGCAACGAACGGTCCACGCACGTTCAGGTATTTTGCCGAGACTGTCATTTAATTTTAAAGCACTTAAGGGGTTAGGCGACTCTTAAATTTTCAAAAATAGATTTTGTTTTTTTTTTCTAAATGGTCCCTTATGATCTCAAAAATGATGTCTTAAAAGATTATGGCCGGGAAAAAGTTCTAAGTACTTGGTTTTTGAATTTTTGTATAAGCCGTCTATTACATCTACTACTGCTACTTGTTGTAGTAGCAGCCCAGTCGGAAAGATCTTGAGGTGCTTACAAAATAATTTATGTTTTCCTTTAGCTTTTGGTGGTGAAAACGGCATCATGCGAAAGTAAGTATGTTGTTTGTTACATTTAGACACCTTACGTCAGGGGTGCCCAAAACTTTCTTATGGAAGTGCAATCACTAATACATATAAAATCCTACAAACTTTCGTAAACGAAAGCATACTACGTTAGAAAACAACAAAATATACGTAGAAGAACACTCTCACCAAAATGTACCAACAAAGCATACGAAAGTGTTGCTGCTTGCACTTCGGTATAAGCAACGAAAAAAAATCAAAAACAAAACAGACAAATTTGTTTCTGTATTTTGTATTGCTTAGTGCGGAGTGCTGTGTGTATACATATATTAGAATACACAGCCTATGCCTAAGTGCTTTTACAAAAACAAATGAGCACCAAAAGCATAGGGCTTGGTCACCTCTGCCTTACGTCTTCGCTTACGATTGCAACTACAAAAGAAATGCACGGTAAAGCCGATCAAGTCTTCGTGTGATCATTTCCATATGTACTTTATTTCGTAAAGTAAGAGACATGCAGCAGCATGATGAAAATCAAAAGAAAAAATGAGTAAAGAACAAGCGTATGCTGATCGGCGATGTAGTTACATAATTTTTAGAGTAATAAATTGATAAAATAAATTTTTTTCACTCACATTTATTCTGAAAAATATTTAATTTATTTATTTTTATCATCCCGTTCTGGTTTTTAATATCTCGTTTTTAACTTCAAAACGTAACTGGCAAATAAAAAACCAACAAAAAGATGAAATAAAGTGAAAATAGAGCGAAAAGAATAAGTACGATCAGTGGCCTTACGTTCATCTGTTACGTAAGTGAAAATGTAAGCAATGCTTACAATTTCCGTTGCGAAGAAGGTTTTAATCAAACATGCCCACGTGGCCCTTCATACAAATTTTTTACTATCTTAATTTTGTCTTTGCGCTAAGCCAAAACCAAAGAACGTCTGCAAAAAACAACAACACAAGCACTCGTTCAGTGTTCAGCACATTTTCCAGCGAACTTTACAAAAGCAAATGCATGCAAAGCCAAAATAAAAAACGCACACTCGATGATGTCGATGCTGAAGCTGATTGGCCCGTTACTTATGTGTCGAGTAAATTTTCATGGCATGTGATTTTTTTGTTTTGTTTGATTTTTTGCCAAACGCAACGATGAGTAACATTTTGTGTTTTTTTTTTTGTTTTTTTAAGCATTGGCCCGCGCTTAAAATTTCTTGGGCCCCACTGGTTTAAATGGATTATATGCACGTCGTACACTACGGTAACCTTACGTTTGCATGCATACTACTTATTAAATAAAGTGCATTAGAATGAAAACACGAACAATTCCGATCGTCGCGAGTACATACCCTGCTCTTTATTTTAGTAAAGGAATACTAAGACAAGTACGTATGATGCTTGTTATACTTTACAGAAGGAAGTTTACTAGAGGCGTTCATGCCTTTGTAAAAGTAATGGGGATTCGGAAGGGACGTTTACATGCCTCGCGGACGAAAAGTAAGTAGGCTATAAAGCATTATAGAAGGATGGTTTTTTCCACTGAGAAATTACTACTACAACTCGTAGTACTAGTAACTAGTAGTAAGTAGTAGTATCGTTGATCTTAAAACTGCATTTTTTGGTTGGCCGGTAACGTAACTCAAATGATTCACTTTGATTATATCTTGAAAAATATATTGTGTATGGAAATACGTAGGATATTATATTATATTCAAGAATTCATTTGTTATTAACAATAATCTGAAGATTTTTTTAAGGTAAATTTTTCACTTTCCACTTTAGAAGTGTGCCATTTGGCCGAAAATTAATACATAAAAAATATCCTACGTAATTCTATAGCAGGTATTATATATAATCGTAAAAAAATCATTGGCTTTTTATAATTAAAAAGTAAAAGGAGCTGTTTGTCCGGCCGTGAACCCTGAAATAACAAAGACGTCATCACAAAAACTTGAAATTTTGCCGAAATTTTGAAATTAAACGCTCAAAAAAAAAAACAGTCACTAATATGCATAATTAACTTCCTTTTTTGGAATCTCGATATATTGTGTAGTATTTCTGAAAAAAAAACTAAAGAGAGTATATTTTTTCGGCGTCTGGAGTGACCTAACCCCTAAAGTTTTTCTCATATCGTACTCCAAAGCATAAAACCTCTTTTCAGGAGAAGCAAAAAACCACTTTGTTTTCAACGGAATCCATACAAAACAAGGAGACAAAACAATTTTTTTTTTTTTAATCAAAGAGTAAAGAGATGAGTGCAAAATTTTGATAGTTGACGTAGGTTCACTACGAATAGCTTAACACTTAAAAGTAAACATTTTGAGTTGTGCCTGTTTTGAAGATGGAGAGCGATATAAATTATACGCAAAGAAATTTTTCGTTTGCCGCAACTGAAAAATTCACCAAATACAACAAATTGCGAGTTGTCATAAACTTAAAAATGTATCTTATGTATTATATACAGAAAGCTATTTCAGTCATTATTATTTTACTCATCGCACCTCTATAGTAAAAATTTGGCCAAAAAGTAACTCTGAACTATAAGCGTTGTGTTTATACAACCAAGGGAAAAACAAACGAAGTTTTAGTTGGGAAAAACAAATTTTTCAACTGTCGCAATTTAAAAATCACTCGCGCTTATGACAAACGAAATTAATTTCCTGCAACTAAATGACGCGTTTCTCACAACTGACTATTATTATGACAACTGTTGAAACGTTTGCAAATAACGATTTCAAGCTCGACAAACGAAATTCGCTTGCGGCAAACTGGCGATAATCGTTCTTTTTCTTTGTGTGATGGTTAGTTTGAAAAATGTCCCGCCTTATAAAGAAAAAACTAGTCTTTTGTATATTTATACCCCCATGTTTAAAAAACGCAAATGGAGGTAAATTAATTTTGTCACTCCGTTTGTAACGCCCATAAGGAGGCGTGGTAGGTATAGAAAAGTATATATATTTTTGATCAGCATCACCACCCGAGTCGATTTAGCCATGTCCGTCCGTCTGTCTGTCTGTGATCACGATTGCAGCCGTAATTAAAATACAGGTCAAGTTCGAAAATGAGCCAAATCGGACGAAAACCACGCCTACCTTCCATACAAAGTGACTTTATCAAAACGGTAAAACCTCTTAGAATACCACAAAAATTAATATTAGGACTTAAAACTTAGCATATGAGCTTTGATATTTAATATACATTCTGCGAATAAAATTCAACCAAATCGAGTGAAAACCACACTCACCTCCCATACAAAGTGACTTTATAAAAAAACAAAAGCAAAAGTTTTCTGTTAAAACTATGATGAAAATGTTTTTACAAATAAACATTTTATTGACTGTACTTTAAGTACTCCACCAAGCACATATCAAATGGTGTCTTGTCTAGTTTCTATTCCTGAATTTTTTTCAGCAGTTATAAATTTCGTCAAATAACCCAACTGATGAATAAAAAATTTCTCCCAGAATTCGGAGACATTTAGTCCGAAATGGGGACACCGAGACAATTGCCAACATTCGGGGACATGTCCCGAGTAAATGGAACAGATGGTCATACTAGGTATGGGGTATTCAAGGAGAACATTTTTGTTTTAAGAAGCAAACATATTTTTTTTATCTGCGTAAATAATGCTTCCTTACTTTATGAACTTATTTCTTAAGATTTACTTTAAGATTTCTAAAGAATTTCTTTGAAAATAATGTATATTGAGTACAATTTCCTTGTTTCAGCCCAAAAAAAAAAAAAAAAAACAAACAGACAAATAAATCTTTAAAATAAAAAAATTGTTTGTTGAAAAGTCACAAAGTGTTTTTGCGAAATGATGATTTTCTGCCCTTACATAATGAAGTTATGAAATAGAAATTTCAGTGAATTTCCAAAAAAAAAACTTTAGGCTTCAGCATGTACTTTTTCATTGAAATTCATATGAAATCTTCAGGGAACAATTTACCCAGACGGAATTTTTTTTTTTAACTTTTACATAAACAATTTTATGATCAACAAACTTATAAACTTACAAAATTTACAGATTGTTCTATATGTATCCCTCTTTGTGGGTTGTTTCAAGAAAATGTTTACAACTTTTCAACTAAAACAAAATTAGTTAAGGTTTCCAAAAAGTTTGGAATATTGCCCATTTTTAGATGGAAAAGATAGCCTGAACAAAATTTCAACAGGAATTTTGAAATTGTATTTATTTAAAACGGGGATAGATTAAAGGACATATTAAGATATATTTTATTTCAAAAGACTTATTTCATAATTTATTTATTTCATAAGTCTTTTCACCTTATATAAAAGACATTGTAGTCCTGACAGAATTTCGTTCCAAGGTTTTCAAATATATGCTCAATATCGCAGTTTATGGTCAAACAATTTTCTTAGTTTTTCTTTTGATCTCTTATAATCTTTGATCTCTTTGATCTCTTATTTTGAAAAATTAGCTCTTATAATGATGTTTATTAGATGGGTTTTTTTTCCAAAAGTAATAGATGGATTTATTGTTTTTGAAACAATTCTCGATTAACAGTCCATAATGTATGACGGTGTCGGACGGGTTTATTACAACGTATTTCCAACGTAGTGAAACATAGGGTATCAAAATGACGATTATTCCATACTTGCCCAAAAGTCGTCTTAAAAAAAAAGAAATCGTTTTTCACCCATAAAAATTATCCGATTTGTATAATTTTTTTAAAAAGGCCACCAATCCTGCAGCATTTAAATTTGAGAAAGTTGCAGCGACCTTGGCGAAGGTAAAGCTTCTAATTCAAAATCGAAATAAAAAATTAGGAAATTCTTAATAAAGTAGGCCAATTTTGGGTCAAGGACTAATTTTTTGAAAAATCTGATGGCATATGCGGGTTTTGCATTAGAATATATTATGGTCAAAAGTTTTTGTAGGACTTAAATTTAAATAGGAAACTCGATTTGAAACATCCATTTTATACTTCTTCAAATTCACGGTTTTTACCAGCGACAATCAAGTTTGCGAATTTTCTGGATTTTTTTTCGCGTCATGAGCTTAATTATATCCAGGATTCAGAATCTGGCCTTTCAGGGAGGTTCTGGTATATGTTAAGAAAATCTATGGAACCCAAAACCCATCATTTAAACCCATGATCAAGTAATTTTCAAACCACAAATATTATAGAAAAAGATTACAGTTTGAGAATTGAATGAAGAAGTTAAACTTCCAAACTTTGCTTACTTTGAATTTTGTTTCGGAACAAGAAATGCTTTTTGTATAAGTCAGACCCGCAGCCAGGATTTTCGTTAGGGGGGGAGGGTGTTTGATATCGAAAAAATATTGCCAAACCACGCATTTTCGACTAATGATCTGATTTGGTTAGTTTTTGTGTCTTTTCGGATCCTTTGGAGGTTAACACCCCCTCCCTTGGCTAATGGCCTGATATATGTAAGTATACCTAAATATACATCCATTAACCATTTACCATTTGTAATTCGCAACTCCAACCATTTATTTCCTTTAAGAATATAGATATTTTTGTACTTCCCCTCTTATTGGTCATCACATTATGCCAGGCCCGTAGCCAGGATTTTCCTTGGGGTGTTTTTGATATCGAAAATATATAGTCAAATCACGTACTTTCGATTAATGTTCTGATGTGCTTGGTATTTTATGTCTTTTTCGAACCTTACCACTAAAAATCCCCCTTGGGGCCTACCTTATGCTAAAAATGTCCTATAAAATTTCTTACAAAATAACATGGAAGCTTAGGTGAAAATAATTTTAAATATTTATTTCCTAATATGAAATATTTCTGATGTGTAGATCCTTTTCAAATAGCAGCACGTGGGTTAAGCCAAGTGAAATAAATTATTTCCTTTGCGAATAAAATATAAACTAAACTTCATTTAGTAACGGCTCGTAGATAATTCTTCTTCTGGGATTTGGCTTAGAAGAAACAACGAGACCCATAACACCAACAACAGCAAAACCCACAATAAATTTCATTACATTACCGACCGCTGCTACCACCGACATATTTACATTTTCCCGCTTTATAACCCACAGCGAAGAAGGGCAAGGCAAGGCCTAGAAAAAAGTAGCCAATCAAACTAGCCAATCTGAACTTGAATAACTGACCTTAAACATTTATGGCTTAAGTCATGGCAAGATAGTTGCTGATGTAGGTGGAGATGGGGGGATGCACGCGTGGGAACTAAAGTACTACATATTAAAATTTTGTTTATTTGGCATTCGTGTGAGTTAATTATGCATTTTTATGTGTATGAATGTGATGTACGAGTGTGTGTATGGGTCTGTGCGGAATCGTATAGGTATGTAATTTATTTGCGCTTACAGCCGCACGTAAAAGACACTCAATTTGTGAGTGGGTTAGTTTGTGTGACGGTTATTTGAGGTGAGTGTCCGCGGTGGGCAAACAACTTTGTTTATTTTTAAAAATGCTTGACACATGTTTGCACACATGAGAAAATCAAATAAATTATGAAAAAAAAAAAACAAAATTCATGTATATTCCTGGGTTTTTCTGGGTCAGACCCGAAAGCTGTTAAATTGCAATTAAGTTTTTGTCTTTGTAATGTATTTCATATGGCTGGTATATTTTTTCTAAAGTGAATTTTAAAATTTTTTAAGGAATTTTTTTTTCGTTCGTATAATCTCTAAAAATATAATGATAAGAGAATGAAGTTGATGAGAAAAATTTTTCAATTGTTTACTCTAAAAATGCTCAGATAAAAATTTGGTAATTTCACCCATTTCAATCAATATTTTTTGTGTTTTTAATTGAAAATCACTAGTTGTTGCACCTATACAAGCTTATTCTGTGTAAGCTATTAAAACACTTCTTCTCAGTTAGCTGGTTCCAACATACAAGCATTTCTGGTTCCGATAATGTTTGATTTCTTTGAAATATACATCTTTGCCCAAGCACATTCCTTCAGTATTCCACAAACGTTGGGTAAAATAAAAAAGGCAAGGATGCCATAAAGTATGATGGAAACTCAGTAAGCAACAAAATATTTTTTTTTAAAACCATTTTAACCTTTTTTAATTCCTTTTTGAATTGTTTGCCGAGCAAAATGCTCCATAGAAACAAACTTCGTTTTGTTTTTAAAAAAAGTGTAAAAACTCGAAATTTTTATTTGCTATTTATTTTAAAAACCTTCAAAAATAGATCTTATTATTACTAATTAGTTCAAATGCTTTGATTTATTTTTAACTTTCAGCCTTTAACGGGCCCTGTAATAAAATTTTAAAACATTATTATATTTATTATATTAAAAAAAGTATTATGTAAGATTCGTTTTCATACTCATTGATGAGCGAAAGTATCATTTATGATTACTTTTCGAGAAATTTTGTAATAAAACAAACATTTATTACAAAAAAAAAGAAAAAAGTAATAAATTGTAATTGAGTTACAAACTCATTTGAGTTCAATAAAAGTATCATTAACGAATCATTTGTGAACTCGTTGATGTTACAAATACTTCATTTTCCATTTGAAAATAAATAATATTTGGAATGTTGACAACGAATATTAAAGCTTTCGATTAAAAAGAAAGTATTTGATGAAATTTTGTTATTTTGCGAAATCTTATCTCTTAGACACAACACAAAGAAGCACCCACTTAAAAAAAATCTAAAACACATAATATTGTTCAACCTGAAAACATTCGCAAAAGTCTAATTCTTCTCAAAAATTCACTTATTGTGCAGAGGACAGATGTTTGATTCAAACATTCAGTTCTTGTGGCAGCGAAATCGTAAATATTTTTTAAATACAAAAGTTACGTTTACAAATACAAACATATATGAAGGTAACATAAATTATAAAAATAAAAATTAAATTTAAAAAAATAATTATTAATTAAAAAGCAAAAAATTAAAATAATGACAATCCAAAGAAAAATTAAATTAAAATATTTAAAACAAAATTAAATAGGAAAAAAATTAACAAAAATTCAAATAAAAATAGTAAAAATTGAATTAAAAAAGAAATTAGAAAAGTATAAATAAAAATAAAATTTCGAAAAATATCAAAATAAAAATTTATACTTAAACAGAAATAAAAACGAAAATAATAAAAAATCAAGAATAAACACAAAAAAAAAATTAAAGAAATAAAAATAAAAATTAAAATTAGACTAAAATATAAACAAAAAGCCTTTAATTTTAATGTCTTATATAACACGTGAGTAATTCAATGAATTTTAAGTTAAAATATCAAATTTGATGAACAAATTTTAAACCAAATAAAAAATTTTTAGTTTATCTTTTTTTACTTTGACTTGGTTCAGGCTTTAAACCTATTCAGTCAAGTCTGCCATGATTAAAAAATGGAGTTGATAGATTAGTGGAAAGAAAAGGGCCATCAAGTGAAAAATGTGTAGAATATTCTGAGCGTGACGAAATGCCGTGCAAATATGTGAATTTGAATCTGAGGCAAGTGCTTGAATATTGAATTTCAGTTGATTAGAAATCAGGAAAGAAATGAAAAAGGTTGGTGCTTACACCGAGAAAAAAATCGTAAAAAATATATAAATAGTAAATAAAATAAAATAAAATTGAAATAAAATACTAAAATTACCAAAGCCGGATTGGATAAAGAAAATTGTATGGAAATTAGTAACTTATGGTTATTCACCAAAGTAATATGTTATTTAATACATTGCTTTGAAAGCACATACACAGAAAAAAAAGAGTAGAACTTTTACCTAAAAATGTTGTGAATTCAACTAAAGTAATCCGGTGATTTTCAGTCAACGAATTTGATTAGGTGCGTTACCAATTTCTTAATGTTAATTATTACAATTATATTGGGTAGTTTAACTGCGTGAGTAAATAAAGAACCTAAATATTTTGGTGTATCTTCAGCCATAAAATAGATAAGACACATAATTTATTAGAAGAATAAGCTAATTTTTTTTAAACTATGTCCACTTCAGATTAGGTAAGCCACCTACTAAGTGTAAAAAAATTATCTAATTATTTAGATACTCTCTCTCACTATTTAGATACTCTTCCCACACTCTTAAGTGGGAATGCCGTGCAAAAAATATGCAGTTAACTGTTTTTTGTTTTGCAATTTCTATTTTGAAGTGAAACTTCCTTAGGTCATTTTACTTCATTTCGTCACATGATAGAGAAGAAAAATTTGTTTTATAGTAGATAGAATGAGAGAGATATATATATTGTATAAATGACTGAAAAAATTTCTTTGTCACCGCTGAGGGTCGAACCTGCGAACTCAAGATTTCAAAAACAACGCCTTATCTATTGAGCTAAATTCTCCATCCAGGAATCTACTCTACATACCAATTAATCAAATTGCTGTAGATGCCTAGTGGAAAAATAATTTCAGGGTTGTGGACCTCATATTTTTATATACATTTTGTTCACAAGTTACCAAACGGGGTAATAGCAGAGCGGTAAGACGATTGACTATAATGCCAGCGGCCCGAGTTCAATGCTCGCATTTGACAAAAAATAAAATTTTCTCGCTTTGTTTATATTTATGTTTTTTATAGGAGAGCGCTGTGCTCTCCTTGGGCTAACACTTTATGATATGTTTCACTTCTTTTATGTTTTGCGTTGCACAGAAATAAAAAATTTTTGAGCCCCATCCATAGGAAGGGCTTCTAGAAGTGCTCAATGGTACAGCGATATTAGGAGGTATAAAGATGCCAATAGTAGTAGTCTTAGCATAACTTCTTTTGTTAAGGCCTAGTATAATTGCCCACTGGGTTGCTTGTAATGAATATGTGTGTACATGTGTGGTATAAATAAAATTCAAATACGGGAAAAAAACAAGTTGTAAGGAAAACATTTGATTTATCCACGTAAATATTTAAATAAAATTTATACTGAGGCGTGGATAATGCTAATATGCGTTATTTCCCTAGTGTATGAACAAATCGACAACTTGCATTAGGTAAAATAACTAGAAGAATTAGATGATTTAATAATCAAAATTTTAGTAGAATTTACAAATTTTAATTAGGTGAATTACCTAATGCATGATTGTTTAATTAACTGTGTAAGTAGAAAAGTTGTTGAAAAGATTAGGTGAAATAGAAAATTTCACATTAGCTAAACTAGTTTAGGTAATAAATCAATTCTTTTATTTTCTGTGTACTTTGATACCCTGCCAATGAAAAAATGTTTGATTCACTCAAGCCAAGTATATAACATTTTGACAACAGTACTCTACACTTGTACACTTTTTTTTTGAGGTACAGTCTAATGTACATAGTATGGTTGTATGGAATTAGTATGGTAGGTGGACGTTTAAAAAATATTAAATAAATTATTAAAATAGAAAGAAAAATAACACCCTCATGATTTTTGGCAGATGGTAAGGTAATAAAATGAACTTTCTGAAAATATTTTTTTTCAATTTTTAAAGTGGGGAAAAATCCTATTTTTATGACTTGCAAAATTTGACCTTGAAGTTAAGAAACTTATAAAAATAATTTTGTTTTTTTATATTTTTATAAAAAACAACTATTTATTGTCTTTTCGAAAATACCTTCAACGCGAAAATCGAGTTAGTTTTGTTGAATATATGATTTTTCAAGAGTAAGCCAATTTCACTTTTTCTCCCATTATGGCGAAATTTTAATGTTATGTAAAAACTTAAAAAAAAATGTAAAAATTTTTTTACTCAAATTAGTGCTTTTAATTCATGAAAAGATTCAATTCTGAAAGTTTGAGCAATATCGGAGGTGGTCAACCCGTAATTTACGTTTTTTTGATGCGTTTAATTTGGAATGGCTGAGGTTTTCCTTAATAAAAATTAAAAATTTTGGTTCATTTTGTTTAGAAGTTTCACCTAAGTGCTTGATTAATTTTGCACAACAGCAATATACAAAATTTTACCTAAGTGTATGTACATTCCATATTTGTCTCTGGAAATTTTTTTACAAAAAAAAAAAATTATATGCATTAATTTACCTAAGTAGTTATACATTTTATATTTCTCCCTGTATATTTATTTCTCTATTTAACTTTGATAGTTCAACAAAAATTTTTGTTGAAAATTTGAACACTATGTTCGGCAGAATAAGCAAGCACGCTTCATATAAATTGTCGAAGCTCATGTGTAAATTACAAAATACTTCGCTTATTTATCATCCAAATTAATATCGGTAAGTTTACATGTAAAACTTAGGTGTTTTGACCAAAAATTTAGGAGGCTGAAAACTGCCAAAGCCATCATATAGATTATATTAGGTTTTTTATTAATTTTGCATAAGTTTTTTTCTCGGTGGATGACCATGGCCTGGTCGGGGGCAGTCAAGTGTGTTACCACTCGACTACCGAGACCGTCTTACTTTATTATTACTTACTTCAGCAAACATGATAGCCCACGCCTGACTAACTGGCTCCCTTTATTCTTTCTCCCTCGCTCTCTCTCTCTCTCTCTCTGGCTCTCTTCTTCTCCATTCTGATTTATTTGGTCTACCTTCTGGCGAGTTTATGTTATTTTTTTTTTTGCACTTGTAGGCATATCATAAGCTAGAAAATTGAAAAAAAAGCTTCGTATAAGATTGACTCTCTAAAAAGCAAGTAATTTTTTATTTTTGTTGTTCTTGTTTTTGGTTTAATATTAAAATATATGAACGCTTATAAGTTCTCATAAAATTCCACGCCCCTTAAAAAGCCCAAAAACAATCATCGTAAATATTTACAAAAAGCTTGATACACATAAATAATCATAAGAAAATTAAGTTTTTCAAGTAGAATGGAAAAACTTTTTCTGATAAATCTTAATAGTTGACAACTTCATTAAGGCTACTTGTGCATCAGCACATTGAAAAACCTTTTAAGAGAAGATGCTACTAAAAGCTTGGTTTTCTGGTAAAAACTTATAAATTGCAATGTTTGTAAAACTTTGTAAAAGTTTTCAAGCAGCTTAAATTTGTTGAGTATGTGGTTGTGGGTATGTCTGTGTGTGTGTGGGTGTTTTTACATGCGTTGAATGATGACGGAAGTTAGTTTATTTCATAAATTTTCTTCGAGGCCAAAGTGTGCCCTCTTCTGCGCTAAACTTATCAATATTAATATTCTGGACTTCTAAAACCTACGTATTCATAAAAACAAGTAAAAGTTAAGCAAAAAAAAAAAAAAAAGATTACTCTCAGTATATTGGAAATAAAAGCATTTGTACTAAATATGAGTCAATATCATTTAAAATGGCGAACGATTCAACACTTTTGAAAAGATTTTCTAAAATAGAGAAACTTTGATATGACTTCATCATATTTAGAACAAAACAAAAAAAAAAGAAAATAGTCAAAACTCTTGGAAAATAGTCTTGGAACTCCTAAGCTGTAATTTTTTGATTCTTTTTGGTTGGGATGAAGCTTGAAGTTGCCTGCTTATCATATTTTTCCCTTGCGTTAGTATTATTGTCACCTAAGACATCTGTTAAGCAAAACTTTTTATTTACTTTGATCATCTGATCGATATATTTTTTATCCTTTCATGACAATCTTTAGGCTTTGTCGAAAATAAATGCGGGCTGTTTTGTTTTTGTCACATGCCACATGTCATCTAACTCGGTTTAAATTATTATGTTTAATTCCAGCAATTCAGCTAAATAATACAAATGAGCTTCTAACACGCCCAGTTCCACCATCATCTACAGTTTATAGCCGCGTATCGGCAATAAAAACAAAAGTTCACACCCACTCATTCACACACTCGCACTCACACTGGCACGTTCATTCACACTTACACCCACACCGTTCACGCGAGTTCGACAATAATACACGCCTAGCTAGAGATACTCACTGATTCTTATACGATTGTGTAAGTGACAAAATATTTTCGCACACAAACAAATAACTTGTTGGATGACAAAAAAGGAAAAAAATATCGTTAATTCGCATATTTAAGCGAAAAGTCGAGGCTGTAGAATGATTGAAATACAACTCTTACACACACATACACACACACACACACACACACAGAAACACAGATAAACATTTTAAAGAAAAGAAAAAGTTAATCCTTAACATGTGCACGTGTATAACATGTGTTTGTGTACGTATGATGAGCAAAATCAGCCGAAGGCTCAGAGTTTAATGTGGGCTCATCACAAGACATTCATGAAAAATAAAGGAATATAGACTAAAAAAAAACAGCTGCTGGATTTGAAAAGTTTTAAGATTGAGTTCTTTTTGTGCGTGTGGGGATGAGGATATTCATGTGGTGTTGTCTTTTGTGTATATGTGAGTGTGTGTGAAAAGCTTTTAAATAAGGCTCGCATTCTGAACAAGAAAAGTGGGTATGATATGAAAAAAGCAAAAGTTTTTAACACATTTATTATGTTGTCAGTGTTGTTGTTGTTGTTGTTGTTGTTGTTGTTGTTGTTGTTGTTTTATATGTAACTTTTATGTTTTGTTTTGCTTTGCTTTGTTTTGTTTTTGTTGATAAGGTATGTTAAACTTAGCAATAACAACAACAAAAACAACAACCGTAAATTCCAAGAATTTGACATTGATGCCAAAATATTCGACAGCAATTTGGTTTAAAGGATTTGCTAAAAAGCCATAAAATTTAGGATGAGTTCAAGAGGGAATGGAAATAATGTAATGCAGTGCTCGTAAAGAATAAAGCGCTAGAGAGCAAAAAAAAAAAAATTCTCTTATGTGATTAAAAAAAATTATAGTTGTTGAATACTTCTTTGAAGAAAGTATGTCAAAAGCTTTTTCCCAGAATTTCACGGTTTTAAAAAGGTTTTAATTTAAAATTTATATTTTAGAAGTATTATCTATCTTTCTTTCGTTGCTTTATCTTTAAAACTGTAAGCTTTTTTAAAAAGTTTTTTTTAAATTTTATCAAACTGCTGCAATATTTGTCAAAGCTTTTATATGAATGAAGTCTTTACATTTACTTAAAAGCTTTCTATTAAGTTGCTGCCTATGTTAAAAATCTGAAGATTTTTTCAAGAAACAAGTATTTCACATCAGCTTCGAAGGTCTTAAAGCTTCCCAAAAAATATTTATTCGAAATCTTTTATCTTTATAGTAAAATAATATTTTTTTTTTTCTGTAAAATTATTTTTATACAAAACTCTTCAATAAAAATGAGCTTTCGATAATAATCAAGAGTTTTGCATTTTTCGTTTCAGATTCAGAGCTTTTGGCTTATGTTATTTATTAAAAATGTTATAAAAGTTTTTAAAATAAAATAATTAACAACATATAATAAAAATTTCATTTTTTAAAGTTCAGCAAATATTATGTCAGTTAATATTATTTATATAACATTCGTAAGTTCAAGATTTGTTTATTAAAAAAGTCGAAAATCAAGATTGAAAGAAGAAATCGATAGAATTTAATTTGTTACAGCAATCAGAGCTTTTGGTTCATGTTCTTTATAAAAAGCTTTTATACAAATTCTTAATAATAAAAGCCTATAAAGCTCATAAATTGCTTCTAAGCCAGGGGTGCGCAAATGGCCGCCCATGGGCGGATAACTTTTGCACGCACACGACAGCTTTCAATTAAAAAAGCTTTTCAGTCGAGGTTCGGACTATTACACTGAAAAAAATATTATTCAGTCGCAGTTCGAACTTCATGCTGTGTGGTTGTGGTTTCTTGCTACTGCGTTGCCTTATTAAACACGACAACTCATCGTTAGTGCGTTTGTTCGTTCATTGGATGCGATCAGTCGCTGTGCGAGCTTCATGCTGTTTAGTTGCGGTCGTTTAAATGTTGTGAAGATGAACTTGATATTTATAACATAATAAAACAAAATTCTACAAATTAATTAAAACAATTTTTTAAAGTTTTAAATTATTATTCTCTACTGTGGACCCCAGCAGCGAAAAGTTATATTTTACTTTCTTTATTAACTATATGCTACAAACCTAATATGTATGTATCTACTTAAATTTATATGTTTTTCATACCTTGAATTATTTTTTTGTTTTTTTTTTTTTGTGGAGCCATGAAAATAATAATAAAAATAAACTCAGTCCATTTTTGTCCTTGAAAGGACTTTGACCGAACTTCTTATGATCAAATTGTGTTGTGCGTGTAATTAAATGTTTGTACACAAATTACCGAGGACTGAACCAACGACTTTATTATGTTATTAATATCAATTTCATCTTCACAACATTTAATATTTAACAATGATGAGTTGTCGTGGTTAATAAGGCGTGGTTAACAGAAGCAAGCAACCGCAACCATACAGCATAAAATTCGCAAAAACGCCTGATCGTATGCTATGATCGCAGGAATGAGCAAACTAGTGCTTTTCGTTCAGTGCAAGATTTGAAAACAAAAGCTTTGCAATACAATCACAAAATGTGAATGTATAAATTTGTGCACCCCTGTTCTAAACACTATTAAAGTTCGGGCTTTAATGTTTAGCATTTGAATTTTACTTTATGTAAAACATTTTATTATAAAACCATGAGTTTCTAAGAAGAAATTGTCTGTTGATCAAATAGCACTAGAAAAATTTAAAAAGCTTGCTTATTACAAATTTTAGCAGCAACGTAAAAATTATAAATTGTTCATTTTAAAAGGAAACAGAACTTTGAGAGCACATAAAATATTTTTTTTTTTTTTTTTTTTTTTTTTTTTTTTAAAAGAGCTTTAAAGAAGAGCGCAATAATTCGTTTAGTAAATACTATTTTTAATAAATGACCTTTAAAAAGTATATATGAGCAATTGAATTTATTTAAAAAAGCTATTATTTATATTGTAAAATTTGTCTGAAAGTACTTAAAAATAAAGTTAAAGCTCGCACTCTAATTCATTCTTTTCAAAATCGAATTTGACTTCATAAAAAACATTTTTTTATTATGAAATGACATTTTATACTGAACTTTCATAGAAGAATTTTTCAGTTGATGAAGAAAAAATCGAGAAGTTTTAAAAGCTTATGAATAAAATAATTAAATCTGAATTAAAAAAATTTGTTTATTTAAATTTGTTTTATATCAAGCACAGTTTTGAAAGCTCTATGAATAATATGCATTAAAGAGCTTTTAAAAAGGCTGCAGTTAAACTCTACAATACACACACAAGGGAGCTTTTAAAAAATAGACACGACTTAAAAAAAGGTCAAAGGTTTTAAATTAAGTAATTCATATAAAATTGATTTTTTTTTTTTATTAAAAGCCTACTAAGCTATTCAAAAGGATTATTTTTTCAAAAGAAAATCTTGCATAAATCTTTCAAAGCGGTAATTATCTTTTGATTTTTTATCAAATTTAAAGCTTTTTAGGCTTTTTTGAAAAGAATATTTAAGTTTGAACTCAATTTCAACTTAGCCATCTTCAAGATCTTTTATTCCCTTCAAAAGTAGTAAATATATTTTGAAGAGCTATTCCTTTTTAAAAAAAGAAGTTTAAACTTTGAATAGCTTTCTTACTTCCAAAAAAAGTACAAATTGTTTGAAAATTTTTAAAAGCTTTTTTCGTAAAAAAAATCACTATTAATTGTTACCTTCATGAACTTAAAGCCAGTGAAAATTTTTTCTTGAATATTTTCCCATAAAAATAAAGTTGGAATAAAACTTATCAGTAAAGATATAATTGTGAGCTTTTGATAAAGGACTCATGTGCAATATAATTTCTTGAAAAAAATCGAGTATTTTCGTCATGTTATGCAAATGATTGCAAATGACATCAAACTTGGAGAAGAAATTATGAAGATTTTAAAATATTTTCACTCTCTTCAAAAGTTTAAGAAAATCAAGTTATTATAAAATTTCGAAATAAATGAAACTTTAGTTTTAAAAAAATGTGGCTTTTGCTTAACTTCTTTTTATGTTATTCAAACAATTGGAAATTACGTCAAACTTTCAGTAATAACCGATTAACCGATTTCAATGTTTGACGGCTCAAATTAAAGCTTATTCAATTTAGGGGGCGTTCAGAAAGCATTCCTTTCCAAAAAATTGACTATCATTATTTTTTTAACGGTAAAGCAAAAGAAAAAGATGGAAAAACAGGGTTTTTTTTTTCAAAGTCGGCCATTTTTTTAAAAAGGGTTTTATTAAAATCGGAGATCTACGAGGCCCCACAAATTCCATATAAGTTAAAAATTTTTTTTGGTATTTTCGTTTCAGATCAGTTGGCAGGGCTGTAGAGTGTACAGCGCTTATCGACTATCGCCGTGCACGGCTTTGATCAGCAAAACCTTTAGCCGCCATTTTGAATTATTTTTCAGCGAAAAAATTGTATAATGTTCTTGAAACATACATTAATAAATGCCAGCAAAGATTTTTTCAAAACAGATTTACGTTCACTAAAATAAAATCCTGCAATTACGTTACGTTTCTACTAGAACCTCCCCTTAATTCAGATAAAATCGCAATCAAATTGAACAAAAAAAAAATCTAGTCAGTTTAATACTTTACAATAAATTAAACTTTAAAGTAAAATACATAGAGCTTTTGTTTAATACATTGTTAATAAGTTAGTTTTAATTTTTGCACATAAAGCTTTTGTTTCAAGGTAATTAAATAAAATTTAAGAATACATTAGCTTGACCTGTAAATTTATGAACTTTTTATATGATTTATATTGCTGCAAAAGTTTACTCATTAAGAGATCAAACCCAGTCAAACTTTAAGCTTAGTCAAGAAACAATGTTGACTTGTTGATTAATAATATGCAACAGTTGTTTATTAAAGATGCTTTTTAATGTTAAAAAATTTGAATTATGAAACATAAAATGCTCAATGAGCAAAAAGATTGCGAATTAGTCAAAAGTTCTCACAACTTGGGAGTAAATAAAAGTAATAAATAGCACGAAACGCTTTTACTCTACAGTTATGCAATCAAGTTTAATTCAAAGTTTTAATTAAGAAATCGTTAAGCTTTTCAAAAGTTTCTGAGTACTTAAGAAGTTTACCCATTGACAGTTGAATCGAAGTTTCAAAGTTTAATCAAGACTAGTTACCTACAACAACTTCCAGCACCCATCAACTCACACTCTACAACAGCTGGTACCACATCATTTAAACTTATGCACGTTACGTTGATTATTGGATGTGTCAAAAGTTGTTTATTTATGCAAAGCTTTTCTGCTATGTTGCAGCTAAATAGCATTTTTGCACCCTCGTCGACTCGATTCACTTTGCAACTCTGCCAAAGTCAATTTAATTGGGAAATTCACAGAAATAGCTTCTAAACAAACTTTAAATACTTATTTAAATGCAACAAAAACAGCAACAACAACTGCAATCAACTACAAATTCACAAAGTTTTTAATAATAATTTATTTTCTTTCTCTCTCTCCCTTTTCTTATATATCTTGCAGTACGAGTGCAAAGTTCAAAATTTGAAAAAGCGCAAAGTTACCATCAACGTGTCGGTGAATGGCGTACGCGTGGTGCTCAAGAAGCGACGCAGAAAAGTAAGTATTGCCAGCGTATAAAAAAAAAATCATAAAAAAATTAATAAATAAACAGCACGTTTTACTTAAGTTTTGCGTGAAGTTCATTGTTATATGGTGGAAAACTAATTTAAATTCTTGAAATTTCTTACAGAAAAAGAACTGGACCAGCGATCCCGAGGAGGTAGAGCTACTAAATCATCCAATATATCGGATATTCTATGTGTCACACGATAGCAGCGATCTCAAGATATTTAGTTATATTGCAAGAGATGCCAGCACGGATACATTTAAGTGTTCGGTGTTCAAGAGTCACAAAAAGGTGAGTGAAGTCCAAAAATACTATCTAAGGGGCTTCAAAAGTAATTGTTGAAAAATTAAAGATTAGCTTAGCGCTCAGCTAAATTTATTCAAAACAAATTCGATTTATCAACAGCAATTGAGCAATTTTACAAAACAATAACAGGATAACACTTAAAATTAATTTCCATCATCTGTGTCTGTGTGTGAGGAGTATAAACACATAAGTACCTGTAGGTAATTAACAAATTTGCACACACATTGCAATTTCAACTGATATTTCCGCGAATTTATTTTCAAAACGTCAAAAAAAAAAACCCAATCATTACAATTTCAAAATATAGCTTATATTGGTAGAGAACATTTTGATTTTGCCATTAATTTTGATTATTTCTGCTAGCATTTTTTTTCTCTTTTTCTGATGTTACTGCGTTCGCCAAATTTTGGCGCAAGTCCAGCTATATGCACCTCGGGCTAGTGCCCAGTTGTGACCAGAATATTAAAAAATTAAAAAAAAAAAACACAAAATCCAAAAATGTAATCATCAGATAAAATCTTTGTCTCGCACTCATTTAATTTATGTCGATGCATGAATGGACAACACGTTCAGCGCATCTCTATTTATTTCCTTAAATTCAAACTAGTTGTTGCTTCTTCACACACATACACACACGCACACAAACCAAGTACATCAAATATATATTAGTATGTGTTAGTATTTAAGTTTGTATGTGGTTTATTTTCGGAACTATAAAAATATTATTACTTGTGCAGTCTGCTGCTCGTTATTAAATAAATTGTGGTGGCAAGAGTCGCGAGCTCAATTCGATAATTCCAAAATTTACATACTATGTACACACTCGTACATATGCAATGTGAATTTATAAATATGTGGTATTAACCATTTTAATTATATGAAGAAAACTAATAAATAAATAGTAGAGCGCAACATACATAAGAAGAAAAATTAGGCAGAGTACGTACTGAGACGATTTAAAATTTTACAAAAACATGATTATTTGATGAGAACTCAAGCTTGTTTGTTAAAATATAACCTTAAGTATTTATTAAGATCAATTTGTATGAAAGAAAATCACAGTTACTGAGGTAGTGAACTTGTTTATCCCCTGATCTCATGTATTAAAGAGTGTTGCTATTTATATTTCTGGCCTAGGCAACAGTAGGTGGCAATACTTACCATCTGGTGTTTCTATTGGAAGCTTAACATTCTTGAACATACCCGTCATTTCAAGAACATTTACATTTTGTGCGTTTATTTTTCATAAATTTCGACGTAGATCATCAAGGCCATAAAGAATTATCCTATAGCACTGGAAAAAGCTGGTAAATTTATTCAATCGTGACCAAATTCTGTGAAGGTCATTCAAAATTGGAAAATATGTCAGAAAACATAAATGCTGTGTGTGAACTGATAAAGCAAGATCGTCATGCGACATACAGAACACTTTAGTGCTTAACTTAGACACCTGCCCTGTGGGCTTAATTCTATCGTGCCTCTTGGCAAGGAGGCTAAGGTTCAAGGAATTGATGTAAATAAAGAGTGTTTTTTTTAGGGGTTTGTTTTTCGAATAGAGATAAAACACAAGAAAATCGTTTTAATGTCCATCAATTTGGCTTTATTGGAAGGATAATTTTATGCCATTAATGTTTAAATATGATTTCGGGCATGTGGCCGCCGCGGCTGGCTCTAATAAAGCCAATTCTACAGGTCCAATTTTCAACCACTTTTTCGAGCATATGGGGCCGTATGTCGGCAATAACGCCACGAATGTTGGCCTCCAAGTCCCCTAACGTTTCTGGTTTGTTGGCGTAGACGAGCGACTTCACATATCCCCAAAGAAAATAATCCAATGGTGTCAAATCACACGATCTTGGTGGCCAACTGACAGGTCCATTCCGCGAAATTATGCGCTCATCGAATGTTTCCTTCAATAAATCGATTGTGACGTGCGCTGTGTGGCATGTAGCGTCGTCTTGTTGGAACCACAACTCATCCACATTCATGCCATCCAATTCGGGAACAAAATAGTCGGTTATCATGGCTCTATATCGGTCTCCATTAACGGTAACTGACTCTCCAGCATTATTTCGGAAGAAGTATGGCCCAATGACTCCACCAGCCCATAGAGCACACCAAACAGTCAGTTTTTGTGGATGTAATGGCGTCTCAAGGATCTCATGTGGATTCTCTTCACTCCAAATGCGGCAATTTTGCTTGTTGACGTAGCCATTAAACCAAAAATGAGCCTCATCACTGAACAAAATTTTGCGATGAAAATCAGCATCGAGATCAATCTCATTTTCGGCCCATTTGCAAGCGTTGTTCTTTTGTCAACCGTTCATGATGAAATTGCAAACCAAACTGAACATAAATGACATTAGAGTTGCCAGATTTGACCAAAAAATGCCAGTTTTATCTATATTCGAAAAACAAACCCCTAAAAAAACACCCTTTATAATAGATAAATATAAATTACTTATATAAGAAACATCTTCTATATCAAACATCTCTCAATGTCAGTTAGCAAAAGTGTTAAAAGTTGGAAGATCGACGGTCCAAAATGTATCAGAAAATATTAAGAATAATGGCAGCATTGAGAGATAAGCTGAATCTGGCCAAAAACCAGGCACAAAAAATAAAAAAGTCAAGAAAGATGTGTTAAGAGCTTACAAGAAAGACCCAAATCTTTCTGAGCGTGTTTTTGCCGCTAAAGTGAAAACTGAAGCAGCCTCAACTGTTCACAGAATCAAGGAAAGAGCAAACCTAAGGTCGTTTAAAGTTCAGAAAATTCCGGATAGAGATGCTGCTAAGGAGCTGCTGTGCAAAACCCGCACTCGTAAGGTATACAGTGGGTTTTTGACAAAATTTACGTGCTGTGTAATGGACGACGAAACATATTGCATGGCTGACTTTAACCAAATACCTGGATTGGAGTTTTATGTAGCAGAGGAGAAAGGGAAAGTGCATAGCAAGTTGCAAAACCGAAAAGCACAAAATATCTTTAAAAAATCTTTGATTTGGCAGGCAATATGCACATGTGGCTTCAGAATTCATTTCTGAAGGAACAATTAATGGTGATATTTACCGAAAAGAATGCCTACAGAATCGATTTCTACCTTTTATTAAAAAACATAATATGCCAGTGATATTTTGGCCTGACTTGGCCTGACTGAAGCCACTATTCTAAAAAAGCTCAAGAATTTTACATAGCAAATGGGGTCAATATAGTGCCGCAAGATGCCAATCCTCCGAATTGCCCAGAGTTGCGCCCAATTGAACGATATTGGGCCCATATAAAATCAAAACTAAAGAAGATGAAATGCACAGCTTCAAACATAAGCCAGTTTCGTAGAATGTGGAGAAAACAGGCTAGATCATTCAGCGAAAGAGATGTCCAAGTACTGATGAATGGCGTTAACTCTAAGTTCGAGTATTTTGGCGGGAAAATTTATTCTCATTATTTTTGTGAATTTTTAGTTTAAATATAAATAAACCAATACTATGGAAGAGTCTTCATAGCAATACTCACATTTAAGTTAATTTTTTTGTCGCTTAACACCTGCCAGATTTCAGCTGAAGCAGTTCTTAAATTAAATTAAATTATAAACATAATTTACTTATGTCCACCCAACTATCTTCTTGTCGTCACTTCCATGACTCCGGAATTGACCAACGCTTTATTGTTGCAGCTTTAATATCGGATACACACCACACTTACGTATATATAATTAAAAAAAAAATACTCTAGAGATAGTTACCTGTATTGGAACGTAATAGAAACAATTTATGGATGGCTTTTGTTATCACCATCCACATTTGTTGATGAAAATCGAGACGGAACTAAAATCTCTGACAATTGTAGGGCATTCCCACCCGGTTGAAGACAAGCGAAACTCCACGACGACCACCATAGGCCATACTCACGACGTTGAGCTACCACAACCATCATGATAATCCCCGAAGGGCCAGCCCTGCAATAGTTTCCTAGGCAAATGGGCCGCCTTTTACCTTGATACAGCATTTTAACCCGACTGACACCTAACATTGTCACACATGACAGTGATGACATGTTATGCGCCACTATTTACACCAAGATCATCCTGAGCCATCAAGCATTATCCAACAGCCCATCCATTTTTGCTCACAAAATCACCCAAGAATAATAGAAACAAGATTACGCGTTTCGCAAATAGAGAGAAGAGAGAGCATGACGTGACAATCCAGCGCTATTGTCAGAGTTTGGAATAATTTTACTTTGGGGCCCACGCCTAAATATTTTTTTCTTCTTATTTTTATAATATGTAAATGGACCTCCTAAGCCTATTGGTGTGATCAAATTTTGTCAAGAATGTTTTAGGAGATGAAAATCGAGAAAGTTTAAAAAATTAATATTTTACGAAAATGTCCATATTTTATACAAAAGAGTAGTTATTTTTACTTTAGTTTTCCGCAAGAATTTATTTTCTATTTCGTCAATTTGCCTAGGTCACTGTACATGTACCAACAGAAGACTGAATTTCTCTGATCACTCCTAAATAACTATAGCATAAACCTTTTTTATTTCAACGCATTCTTCAATAAACCGAAATTACTATAGCATAAAGCTATTTTATATCATCGCATCCTTTCAATCTATGTCGTTGCAGTGCATTACCTCTTCAAACTTAGCCGCAAGACATAGTTCAGTAGCTGATCATACAAATCCCACGTTTTTTTGTAGTTATTTTTACAACAACAATTTATTCACCAACGACATGCTAATGTACCAGTAGTATTCTGTTCGCGTAAGTCAAGGTAAATACTATCCCCGGGCTAACAAATTTATTTTGCACAATTGCTGCTTCTTTGCAGGCGTAAGGCCCTTTCTGGGCACCCAGTGATCCTTTTTTTTATTCCCGGAAATTACGTGATCAACGATTTTCGACTTCTGAAGAAGCGGTCGTGCATTCAAACCGTTTCTTTTGGAGTAACCTTCAATCGGAGTCAAAAAAGTGCTTATTTTTCGGCCATTTTTTTCTTGACTCCATCACTCAAACGCGGCAATAAGCTCGCACAATACTCGCCATTGATTGTTTTTCCTGTCTGAAGATAATCAGTGAAAACTATCTATCGCTCGTGTATCCCAAAAAACTGACGCCATAAACTCGTCCGCAAATGGAACTGCTTCTGACTTCAGTGGAGAGGATTCTTCCCTTTCTGCCCATTGTGTTGACTGTTCCTGCGGCTCAGATGTGAAGTGATGGACCCATGTTTCATCCAGTGTTATGAATCGACGGAAAAACTCTGCTTTATTGGTGTGAATTCTCGCCAAATATTCGATTAAACGAACCTTTTTGCTTACTTGTAGTTCCTTAAAAGTATCTCATAAAAATGTATCAATATATCAATAAATATTAAGTATTTTATAAATAAAAAATAAAAATCAGAAATCACCTGCGTGCGTTTACGTTGTCTACAAGCAGCACTAAAAATTTACGTCTTATTAAAAAACCATAAAAACATCTGGATCATGGCGCGAGAAGCTGTAGCAGTTCATCCGTTCAACAAAGTAATATTTTTTGTTTCTTACTTTTTAACTCATACTTAATTTAGAATTGAAAGAGAAGAAAAAAAGCTCTCCTGTTTTTCCCTCTCTTTAGAGTTTGACTGCTTGAGTTTGAGTTTCTCTTGCGTGTGGTTTTTAAGATGTTTTTCCAAGAGAAAATCTCAACTTTTTGTTTACTTCCGCAAAATCTGCTGGCGTAGCAGATCGAACCAATGACGTCATTGATGTAGCAATCATTTTCAATTGCTTCTCCAGCGTCTGTCTGGTTTTCTCTGATTCATTTTTTTGCAAAATACTACTTTATTGAGTATAGCACATAAAAAAAAAAACTTAAAATAACAAACACTTCAAATGATTTAAGTAATTCGACGTAGAAAACTCAAGTTGAAGTTAAATCGAATCAATTAAATTGATTAAATTAGTAAGAGCGAGAAAGTGTGGAGTGAGGAAATGGGGCGAATGCATGAGCTAAAAAACGATAAAACGAAAATGAAGCAACAGTTTTGGGATATTTCGTTAAAAATACATGATTTTGTTTTTATATCAAGAGGTTACGGATCTGCAATAAAACAGTTCATAATCTGCACTGTTTTTTCTTTTTTAAATTTAACAAAAAGGACTATTAATGCGGTTCATTAAAAACTACTTTGAAGATAATGCTGTCCACTTCATTGCAATATATCTTGAAGTCTTATTATCTTATCTTATCTTAATCTTAAAATTCCATAATTCAAGTATAAAAATGGTGGTTATAAAGTTTTAACAACAGAAAGGAATTCAGATAATTTCTTGTCAAATATAGATTTTTGTAACTAGGACACAGTTGGACAAATATAGAAGGACTAGCTTCTCCCGGCACGCGTTGCTGCACCCTGCAACTATATGGGAACATAATAGGTGTATTCAAAACTTTTCTTAGACTCATAGTTTGACACCACTGTTATTTTCCACTGCCAGTTACAGTTTCCCAGTAGCAGGAGATCACCAACTTTCTAGTAACTCCATTTTGAGTTTGTATGTAAGTATTGCTACTTTTACTTTCAAAGCTATTCGATAATACAAATTTTAACTGCATGGGCGGAGCCACAACCTCTTATATAATGCTCATCCCAGTTTTCTAGTAGATGGACATTACCCTGCTTTAGTACAGTTGCCGACAGTAAGCATACAAACTAAATTATCAAAATGTAGGCAAATCGACGAAAACCGTAGGAAATATAGAATTTTTATTGATTTGTGGGCGGTTAAAGGGGGTGTAACAGAAATTTAAACCATCTCGTACTTGAAAAAAATGTACTGCCAAAATTTTAGCTCTATCGGCTCAGTACTTTTGAAGTTTCCAGCCATCACACAGACAGCGTTTAGCTTTTTGTATATATATTTTGGATAAAGATTATTGGCTATAACTTTGGATTGGTTTTTTTTGGAAAAGATTAATTTTTTAAAAAATTTTTTTCAAAAATATAAAAACACAATATTGGAAAAAAGATTTTGTTCGAAAAAATCAAGGGGTAGGTAGGCCTTGTTTTTTGAATCACAGAAAGGGTTTTTAATTTTTGCGTAAAATTGAAACAATTTTTGCCTATAAATGTTGTAATTTTGAAATGGAGTTGAAAATTTGCGAATTTGAATTGAAATTCTTTTTACAACAAAAACAATTTTTGAGCCTTTTTTTGAGGAAAACTCCAAAATTTCAGACCTTTTTTGAAAAAGATATTTAAAATATATATACTCAACTAACGGTATTTTTGCAATAAGGTTTTTATAGAACTTTGATGAAGCTTTAAGACAAAAAAAATTTAACAAAGTGTATAAAAAAGCAGCGGAGATATTTGAATCGAAAGTCAAAAAATTAAATTTCTGATTGTGTTTTGCTCATTTTGAGCACGATGTTGCATTTTATTTATCGTTGTAGTAAAAGTTTTCATAGTTTTCAAGATAAGTTCATGTTTTTGATGTCAAAATAACGGATATTTTTTTGATTTTACTAAATTTAAGAAATATTTTATATTTTGTATATATTTGCATATGTAACAACTAAGAATATGCGATTTTTTAAAAAATTTGTACTACAGCACCATCTGGTGTCCAACGTGGTTCAAAGAAGATACTGTCAAAAAACTCATTGTACCTGAGAACTACTATATACTAATTCTTATTCTAATCGCATGAGCGGTTTGGGAGTTTTAGGTGGTCTTGCAAAAAATTTGTACTACAGCACCCTCTGGTGTTCAAGAATAGGTCAAAAAAGATTGCAGCAAAACACTCAACGTATGTGAAAACTATTGTATACCACTTGTCATTCTAATCGCATAAACGGCTCGTGAGTTTAAGGCAGTTTTGTAAAAAATTTGTACTACAGCGCCCTCTGGTGTTCAAGGTGGATAAAAATTGATAGCCCACAAACACACACCGTACCAAAAAACTTCTATACACAAATTTTCATGCTAATCAAATGAGAAGTTTAGGAGTCTATTGCATAGTTACATAAGACATTTAGTTCCAAAGCAATTCGATATCATAAATTTGGCCTGTGTGGCCCAATTCCCCCTTGTCTTATGTTCGCTCAAATATATAGTAACTACCTCTTGGGCCCATAACGTCTACATTTCAAGTTCCACTATCAAAATATGTACAATTCAGGAATAATAATGATTTCTAAAAAGTGAGCGTATATATAGTTAGACCACGCCCAGTTTTAGTATAGTTGCCGACAGTAACCATACGAACTTGTTTACCAAATTTTAGTCTAATACGACTAAACCCGTCTTAAATATAGCATTTTTATTGATTTGTTGGTGGTAAAGGGGGTATGGAAAAAAGGGGTATAGAAATTGTTTAACATGCCTATATTTTTCGCGCAAATGCAAACTAAAGTGAGACTTGCCAAATTATTCCAATATTCCATTTATTTCCAATTACCCTTGCAAATATTTTCCCACATACACCATATGTGCGCACCTGTAATTTTTCACAGCTGTATTGTTGATAAGTTCACTAAAATGCCAAAACCGTCTTAAATATAGCATTTTTTTTTATTTGTGGACGGTAAAAGGGGGTATGAAAGAAAGGGGTATGGAAAATTTTTACTATGCCTATATTTTTCACGCAAATGCAAACTAAAGTGAGACTTGCAAAATTATTTCAATATTACATTTATTTCCAATTTCCCTTTTAAATATTTCCCCATATACACCATATGTGCGCACCTGTATTTGTTCACACCTGTATTGTTGTATAAGTTCACTAAAATACCTATAATTCATGAACCAATACTCATACAAAGACCGCTTATACATAAAACCTTCGTATTGACGTCACCTTTCATGGGAATTTCCAGAAACAAAATCGGTTCACGCATTACAGAGAACATCAATTTCATACACAATGCAACTTATTTTTATATATATAGATAACTTCTCAAATTCAAAAGATGATTACGTGATTTGATTTAAGAAAATATTAGTTAGTATATTAAAGTATTAGTTAGTAGACTAACTCAACTCAGAGTTTAAATTTAAAATCAAATAAAATAATTTTTAATCATGTTTTAAAAACTTGCAAAATACGTTTTCCCACTACCAGATTGTCTTCCACTTCTATAAGCTGCAATGGTCTTGTAAAAAAATGTTTTTGTAAAACTTAACTCGCTGAAGTAATAGAAAATTTTACTTTTCTTTTTGGTTGGAAAATCTTCGAAGTATTTATAAATCAACTCTCACGGTCAAACTCGTTCAAAGACATTTTCATACTGAATTCGTTTCAGTAGTCAACTGACATACAGTTGCCATGACAACTAATAGAGTACCGTTAATTATTGCCTATTTTGTGTTGATCCTGCTTTTCACATATGTAAAAATATTTGCATTTGAAGTTTGTTCATTTTTCATTCCCCATGCGTTAGCGGATGCAATATGGCGTACATTTTGTTATATCTGCCAAATATTTATATCTATTCAAACGAAATAGCTTAGATTATCTTGAGAACAATAATAGCAAATCCAAGCTAAGAAAGGATATCAGGACTTAAAGTCTAAAAACGTAAAACAAATTAATTTCTTATTTAATTTTAATGTTCTTAAATATATCATATAACAAAGAAAGTTCATCAACAATTTAATTTCTCCATGAAAAATTAAAATTACCGACTCTTTTTTCTTAAAAAAACTACAGGAGAAGTGTTTAGCAAAATAAATTTACACTTTTGCTAGATATTTCCCCAAAAAAAGTGGCAGCACGAAACGATTTGACTGTGAGAAAATTACCGTGATGTTCACTACATCAAGCATTTCAAGCAGATGATCTTTTTTTGAGCTTAGTGCGGAAAATGAGAAAGCTTTTTCTCTGCCGTTTGCAACAACAACAACAATAACAATAATAAAACAGAACAACAAAACAAATGAGAGAGAAAAGCGCACGATCAACTCGGGGGGAAAAAATCGATGACGTCGCAATGCGTCTTTTTTCAGCTTTTCTGCTATATTTGTTGCTGTTTTGAGGAAAAGGAAAAATTCCGAAACGATCGCTTTGAGAGCAACAATATTTTCGCGGAGCGTTCAGTGCGTAGCGAGTTGTTCAACGTAAAAGTCGTTAATAGTGTTTATTAAGAAAAAATACTAGCAAAAATAATAAATTTTATCATATTAAACTTTATATTTTAAAAGTGAATATTATCGAAAATACAAATAAACATACATGTAGACATAAGTATGTAGTAACTAGTGCACTTTTAGCACTTTTGTGATGAGATAATTTTGAATTTATGAAATAATTAAAAAAAAAACGATGCTGGATAAGTGAAAAAAAATCCGAATTTTATCAGAATTTAGTGAGAAAGTGTAAAAATTTTTAATTTTTTTTCAACTTTCAAAAAGTATTGAAAAAAATGCTGAAAAATCAATAAGTAAAACACAAATTAATAATTAATTAAATAAATTATTAATGAAAATTAAATATATTCTCAAAATAAAGATGCATCAAAT